>CM072810.1:4380000-4677500 GCA_037013495.1 Hippophae tibetana
TAATAAATTAATATTGGAAATGAATTTTAATAAAAACAAATGATGAGAATAAGTGTTAAATTTTAGTCACTTAAAATTTTGTGTATAAATAGAAAAAATATTGACTAATATATTTAGGTTACAAAATGCATCTATTTTTGTGGAAGGGAAGAGAATTTAAGCAAATATAATTTCAAACACACTCGCGTGCTATCGAGACTGTCGTCAGACTGGCATGTCGAGTGCGTGTGCACGAGGTGAGGTGGTATTTTATTTTTTGAAATTTTTTTTTTATTAAAATTATTTTCCACTAATATATGACTGTTACTTTCTTACCCAGATGTGAGAGTTACTTTTATACTTAGATATGACCGTTATTTATCATAATTATCACACATTTTTTCAAACTATAAATAGAGAACCTTAACTCTTAGTTTAAACAGATTATTTTGAAAATAGCTTTTAAAAATCAAAGAAGAAGATATTAAATTATTTTTTGAGTTTTTCGAACAACATAAACTTTAGAGGTGTAACATTTCGGACTTCATCAGTGCAGTGAAGTTTCGAGACAGAAAACAAAGATTCTAGGTTATTTATTTTAGAGACGAGATTGTGTTTGATTGTATAAGTTTAGGTAAAACCGCAAAACGTTTTAAAGAAAACGACCTAGTCTGCGACCTAACACAAGGAGTATATTTCAATATATCGGTAATATTATTCTTACATTATTTTTCACACACTTGTTACAACTTAAACGAAATCAACAAATACCCAAAACTAACACAAAATTTACAACCTAACCCTCTTGAGAAAACTAAAATTGTATTACGAAAACCAACAGGAAGCCTTGTGTACTTGATCAAAGAAGCCACGATGCCTAGTAATTTTATGGAAATTTTGTCAATTGGAGATTTTCTTACATACTTTCAAGAAGAAAAAATCAAAAAGAAAAAAGAGAAAAAAAGGAAATGTATATAAATATTACTGACCAACCAATAAGAAAATCATTAGCTCTTTCAGTAGCAACTTCATCCTCAGTAATGTTTGATAGAGGACCATATCCATAAACATCAAGATTGAGCCCTATCAACCCTTTTTGCTTCCCCTGCAATTTTCCATTATATTTCTCTTTTGATTTATAAAAAAAATTAAAAAAAACAACACACGAGCAAAGATATTAACATGGCATATAAAAAGCAAATAAACAGTTAAAAATAACTAGGTATTTTCTTTGGAGTTACCAAGCCTTTATCATGATACTAAGCTAGCACGGTCAAACTTGTACCTGGTATTTTATCTTATACAATCTAGCAGTTGATGCATGTGCTAACAAAAAATGATGAGCTACCAAGTATGGCTCAACAGTGGAGTTGCCTCCAGAGCAATTCATCAATCCAAATGGAGCTGAGCATCGTCCAGGTGGCAGAACCCCATTATCATAACCCGCAATTGCAAATGCATTAGGCTCATTCAATGTAGTCCAATGTGCAACTCTATCACCAAACTCTCTGAAGCACACATCTGCATATGCTGTGAAGTCATTCCTGCAACCATATGCAATTCTCAGTTCATAACCTAAATAGCGCATTTTTAAAGATTTGCTGAAAAATGTCCCAAAATCGCAGGTATAGTTTGTATACAACATAGGAATGGCAAAAAGATCCATCAGATCATAGCTTCACAGATATTTGTACCATATAATCCACTCTGAATTGGATCAAAACAGATTATTTTCGAATCAGATCATGATCTACATACAAGATTAATGGATTAAGACGAATAGATTGATAGTTCATCTAAATCTATTTTAAAAAAGAACTACAATTTTTACAAAAAAGTTTCTAAAAAAAATTGAAAACATTTTTTAAAACAATTCAAATAAGATCGTATATATCTATTGATCCACATATCAATATCGAATCCAATCTATCTGAACTCATTCGAATCCAATCTATCTGAACTCATTGTAACATATTAGATCAGAATAAATCTTTTAAATAATGGATTAGATCGGATCGGATCGGATCGGATACAATCTCATCTATTACCATCTCTAATACAACATGTACATAATTGTATATACATGAGTCATGTACAACCTTACATGACCATACATGCACATATCAAAACACGCAATTTTAGACCAATTTTCACCATCTTGGTTCTAAATACCACAACTTTTATGCCATATTTTGCTCGGTATCTGCTTAATTGATGCAAGAATTTTACATAACATACACTGCCTTTCGACTAAGCCATCCTTGATACTCATCTTCGAGTGCTTGCGGAGTATCAGAATGGAATAGTGTAACATGTGGTTGTATTCCTGCTTGTCAAATCATTTCAAAGGCCATAAAGTGGAATGATCATAATCAATTATATTTTTGAATGGTTGATTACAAACCATGGTTGATCAATTCATTGATGAGATTGTTGTAATATTGTAGACCTTTTGGGTTGATAGGTCCTCTTCCATCTGAAAGGGGAAAACAAGAAGGAAAAAAAAATGTATGTGTATGTTTCCTTCATTTTTAAGTCATGAATACAGTGGAAGCAGATTTCATTCGTCATACTGGGAATAAGTCTTGACCAAGAGATAGAAAATCTGTATGCTTCCAGCCCAATTTCCACCATTAGTTGGACATCTTCCTGCAAAAGTTCCAACTAGTACAAATTATGTGTTGTTTCTTGAAAGCACTTTCTCCTAAAAGCGCTTTTGAAAGATATGACTTTAATCAAAAAGCACAAGTAAACAAACTCTTGACAGTCAATAGATGAAACCAAAAGAGAAAAATAATTTGATTATTAAAAAGAGGGGGAATTGATTTGCAGAGTCAAACCTTGTACTTGTGATATTGATCACAAGCTATGTCTCCATTTCCATGCACATGACCTGGAAATTTAGGATTAGTCTGATACAAGATGATATACCAAGAGAAAAATAGATAAGCATCTGTTACCCAAATCTCAATATAATACCTTATAAATACCTAGAATGAGATGTAAAAATACAATGTGGGATAAATTAAGGGGGTAAATTCATATGGACACTTTTATCTTTCTTTTTTTCAAAATTCACACTATTATTTTCAACAATATCTAAAATTTAAGTTATTTTGAACATTTAATGAGAGCAAACATTTGAAAGCTTAATTATTGTGAACTAATTGCAGAAAACTAAGAGTTAATTAATTACTGAAGAAGAATTGCTATATAATTTACCCAAGAATATCTTTCATAAATATTTCTTTTATGAGAAGGAAAATAATAAATAAATTGAATAACATAAAATTAATGACATTACTAAGATAACTTTTGCTATTGTTATAATAAAATGTATAAAATATCTATTTTATCTCTAATATTAATTACGTTTTAATGTCCTAAATTAATGAACTGAAATAACTAGTAAGAAAAAGAAGAGGATAGAAGATGACCAGCATGAGCAAAAGTATCCCATATGCTTGGAGTCCTACCATCTTGGTTGGCTGCTCCTTCTACCTTTATAAGCAAAATAGTTAAAAAAAAAATTGTTAGAATTCTTAATACAATATTCTCATTCAAACATTTATTTACTTTTTTTTTTCATTATTCAAATTCTTATTTTCACAAACAATCACTTTTTTCAAAATCGTTTGTTTATGTTTTGGAATTTGCAGTTTATGGCTCTTATTAATGAAATTAATCTTTTACCTTGATTGGGGAAAAAATCACAGATTCTTTTTTTTTATCCATGAATCTTAAAAAAAAATAATGGCTATGCAATATAAATAAAATTAAAAAATATATAAACCTGATAAGCTGATGACCCAGAACCAAACACAAAATCAGATGGGAAGTCATCTCTGCTCAGATTATGGGCTTTAAAGAATAAACTCAGAATAATGAGCAGCAGCAAAATGATTCTTAACATCTTTACCCAACAAGTTCTAACTTTTAAGTAGAAACTAGAAATTCACTGCTTGTTTTAAATGGAAAATGAAAACAGGGCCAATATAACTGTACAAGATATAAATGATTCTCTGGTCCGTTTGAACCTCTAAAAATTGAAAGGTTGAAATTTAATCTGACCACACACACTTTTTTTTTTTTTATTCTATAATAATTTCAACCAAACCATGTACCCATTAATTTGAATTTTTTTACACAAGCACAACTTTTTCATGAACCATATTCATTGACGTACTTATTAATAACATCTTTTTAAAATTATCATCTTATACGACTAGTGCCTCACAATTGCTATGTCGGTGATTCTTATTTCTTAAGCAAGTTCATTTTAAAAGGCAATTTATGAAGAAATCACAAAGGGGCACGGTTTGCATCTAAAATAATCCGTTCAATGAAACTTGCAAAAGTCATATATGATTTAGAACTTTAGAATATTTTAGGTGTAAAATAAACTCACCTTAGAAGACATAATATAAATAGACCTACCTAACACTAGGAATCATCCACCAAAAGAGATTTGAATCATCAAGTGATAGATAAAAACCCACTATGATGAAATCTTGTAATTTTCTAGAAGAGATAATTCTGATAATATATTTAAGTCTATCTGTGTATCTAGAATATATAGAGAGAATTATATTTATAGGATTGTAACAGATCTACTATTGTACTTCTCTGATAGTACAGAAGTACAATAATACAAGTGAAGTACAATAGAAAGTATAGAAATATAGTAGTACATAAATGAATTACAATATCCCATTTAAGATATATCTTATATCTTATATATATCTTAACATTTTCCGTAAAACTTAAGGAGGAAGAGAAACAATCAACTTGAGTTTGGAAAATAAATCTTGAAATTTGCCTAGTAGATGAGATTTGGTGAAGATGTCAGTTGTTTGATATGTGAAGAAGGTTGATTTGAGACAAACAATGTCTTAAAGAACATGTTGACGAACAAAATGACAATCAATCTCGATATGTTTTGTTCGTTCATGAAATACATCATTGTGAGCAATCTAAATAGCACTCTAATTGTGACAATATAGGATAGTTGAGGTTGATTGTAGAACATCCATATCAACAAGTAGCCAGTAAAGCCAAAAAAATTCTTAAGTAGTGTCAATAAGAGCGCAATATTCAACTTCAATACTGGATTAGGAAGTAAGAGATTATTTCTTGTTTTGCCAAGATATGAGAGAGTTTCGAAGAAAGAAACAATATCTAATGGTAGAGTGATTATTAGTAGGATCATCTGCACAATCAGTATCATAGTAGGTAGAGAGAAAAAGATCATACTTGTTGGAGAAGTGAAGGCCTTGAAACATGGTGTCGTTGATGTAGCATAGAATGTGAAGAATAATAGTATAATGGGTAGACAATGTAGTAGACATGAACTAACTAACCAGATAAACACCATAGGTAATGTCAGGATAAGTGACTGTGAGATAAACAAAACTGCTAACTAGTTATCTGTATAATATGGCATCTAAGCGAATAGTACCATCTAATGGAGTAAGTTTGACATTGGTTTCTAGAGGTGTTGATGCAATCTTGCAATCAGTAAGGACAACCTGATTAAGAATATCTGAAGAATATTTTTCTTGAGAGAGATAATATCTTTAAGAATCAAATGAGATTTATAGGACCAAGAGGTAGTGGAGACGACCAAGGTCTTTCATTTCAAATTGATGGCTTAGAAAATGCTTGAGATTAGTAATGCCAATAGAGTTATTCCATGTTATATTCATATCATCTACATAAAGGAGTAGAAGTGTAACACCATTGTGGGTCTTTCAAATAAAGAGGTTGGAGTCATAAGAGTTGGAAGTGAAGCCAAAGTCAATAAGTGTAGAGTTGAACTTGGAAAACCAAGCCTGGGGAGCTTGTTTAATGCTATAGATAGCAAGATGAAGTCTGCATACTTGATGAGATGAATAAGTATATCCAGAAGAAGGTTTCATATATACTTCGTTGGTTAGGTCTCCATTGAGGAAAACATTTTTGACATCCACTTGAAACATGTTCTAGTTTTGGAGCAACAACAACAATGATATTACGGACAGAGGTGACGCAAGCTATATGTGCAAAAGTTTCTTCGTAGTCGATGCCATATTCTTAAGTAAAACCCTTTGCAACCAGACGAGTTTTATATCATTCCACAGACCCATCTGAATGAGTTTTGATTTTGAAAATTCACTTACAACCAATCAGAGATTAATCATATGGAAGATCAACAAGATCCCTTGTGTTTGCTTTTATTAAAGCCTATAATTCATCTGTTATAGCTTGTTGCCAATGAGGGTTAGAACTAGCTTCTCGATAGTTTTGAGGTTCATGATAAGATAAAATAGTATATAAACATTGGTAATCACGAAGATGAGAGGGAATAATATTTACATGAGTAGACGATGAAATGATGACTATGCATAAGTACGTGATTGGTCTTTAGAGGATGTTGTAATGGTAGGATCACTAAAAAGAGAAGACACATAAAAAGAGGCCATAGTAGATGGTGGAGAAGGTAATGGAGCAATGTCAGGAGGAAATAGATCAATAGTTGGGTTATTAAAAATGAGAGTAAGGTAGAAGATGAGACATAAAATTGGGAAAAAGGAAAACATTTTATGTTTCCAAAAGATGACATGACGAAAGATGCGCAATCGTTGAGAGAGAGGATCCAAACAATGATAGCCTTTGTGTTCTATTCCATACCCAAAGAAACAACAAAGACGAGCATGAGGTTTTAATTTATTGTGTTTATAAGGGTGAAGAAAAAACCAATGACTTAGTGCTTGTTTAGTGCATTTGGGATTTGTAAATAGCAAGTCTTATGCCTCTTTGTTATTTAGACGAGTACACAATTTTGTCCCAATCATATTGATGTATGTTAATGATATATTGGTCAATGGCACAAATATTGGCTTCATAAAAAATTTGGTTACTCTTCTACACTAAAAAACTTGCACTAAAAGATTTTGGTTTTTTTCGTTCTTTCTTGGCATTGACGGCTTGTGTATTGGTAATTACTTGCATATGTCATTTCAAAAGTACATTAAGAATTGGTAGAGAAAGGTAGTTTGGAGTCACCTAAACTTGTTTTAACTTGAATGAACCTTGGAAAAGTTTTGTCTTGGTTCAAGGGTGAGAAATTTGCATATCAAACACTGTATAGAAGGATTGTAGGTACTCTAAAATATTGCACTATCATTAGGCCAGACATAACTTTAATTGTGAACAAGTTATATCAGATCTTTGCGAAGTCTACTAACATACATTGGTTAGTATCCAAATGTGTTTTAAGGTATCTTAAGGGTACTCAATCTCATGATTTGTAGTTAGAAAAGTCAAATTAGTGTGATCTTTTTTGGATTCACATATGCAAATTGGGTAAGCAACCTAAATGATAGACACAGTACTGGAGCCTATTATGTATTCTTTGGCAAGAATCTTATTTCTTAGACTTTAAGCAAGCAAAAGAAAGTATCCAAAAGTAGTATAGAGTTAGAGTATACGACTTTGGTGCTTGTGATTACTGAAATTCTATGGTTTAAATCTTTGCTAACTGAGTTGGGATTTAATTGTTCTCAACAACCAGTTATCTTTTGTGATAATTTAAGTACTCAACATCTAGCTAAAAATTCAGTAGCCATGTTCAATTATCTTAGGATTCATAGCCATGTTCTTAGACTCAGTTTTATTTTTACATTCATCTTTAATGAAAATGCAACATACATGATAGAATGATGATAATAAGTTTTTGAATTAAATGTATTAATTTTTACTTGTTTTTTTGGATCTACAAATCTATGTTTTTTAGTATAATTATTAGACATAATAAGTATAAATAGATGATAATAATGAGTTATATATTTAGAAGTATAGAAAAAATTATTAACATGGACATTAGTCAACAAAAAATTACATTTGAGTCTAATATAACATGTCTTATTATAATGATTACAGACAGATATAAACATATTTTTTTCAAAAAAATAATATATAAATTTTACCATTTGTCAGAAAGGTAGCAGGTTTCACAAAGAAAGTTGTGTTTGTTTATGCAGTTTTAAAGATCATAGAAACAATTAGTCTCAAAAATGTGGTCTTGAAGATAAAAAAGGTGGAGTTTTCATCCATATATTCCAATCCATATGACTTTTCATAGCAAAAACTATGAAAGCTATAAAAAAAAATTCCTCTTTTTTTCATTTCCTTGTCAAATTTTACTTCTTTTTGAAATTTATTTTTTATTTATCATTTTTGTAGGCAAAATATGGTGCAAACCAAAATATTATTTACATGGTTCGTGAAATTTCTACGAGACACTTTTAATTTTCACTTTCATTATTTCAGCCTTTCCTCTCCTTCCTTAATTTTTCTCTATTTTGACTTGTCCCACTTTCAATCAATACATTTTGATCTCTCTCACCTTGGTGAGTTTGGTTATTAACTCGTGACTTACATAACATATTCTTATTGTTGTCTTCTTTTTATGTTATGATATTTTATAAGTATACTTATCTTAAATTTTATTCTATATCAATATCACTTTGTCATCTTTTTTACTTAACATAAGCTACATATACTTATTATTGACATATGTTATCCCTGTGTGATTGAATTAGTACATGGAAATGTTTAAGATAAATTGTTGATTGTTTGGTATTCATCATTTAAAATTTCTCAAATATTATCATGTGCATTTTTATATCATGTGTTTGAATTTATAATACTAGTACATTAAGCGCCATAAAGGTTATGTCATTTACTTACAATTTTTTAATAAATTAATCTATTTTTGCACAAATTAAAAACTAAAATTATAGAATATTATTAGAAGACCTAAAAAAATTACGTGTCCCTAGTAAACTTTCGCATACAAATAAGTGTTCTTGAAAAGTTTCCTTCACAAAAACATTGTCCTTGAAAAGTTTTATACTATCAATGTAATTGTCCCAAAAAAATTTCATCAATAAGATATTTATCATTGAATATTTTTTCCTACAAAAATATTTGCCGATGGATAAAGTTTTCATCACAATGAAAAATATTTACAATAAATTTTATTTTTTCAACAAATTATGTAATAGTAGAATCAAATTTTACAGAGAGTGTTTTGATCATTTGACAAAGTTTTACATACTAATTTGTTTATATTTATATGAATACTATAATATTCTAACAAGAAATGAATTGCTACTATATGTCCTCTCTTAATAGGTAGGATGTATCACTCCATTATTACAAACAAATTGTATACAATATTTATGCCTAATATTTAAAAAATTAATCGAATTGATCATATCCAATGTTCATTATTTCATTAAGAATTCTATAATTTTGAGAAATTATTAACAACATAGAATTAAAAAAGTTTTTATATATTGGCATGTTTTGAAACACCATAAATCACAAATATTGACCACGAAATGTGTGGATCAGTTTGTTAATTCTTATCATATGCATGATAACCCAAAACATACAACAAGATGGGTATGATGGTCACTATATAATTACATTTTTTCTTTAAATTAGATGCATCTAAATAATTATACAACTTGATAAATTATTTATCTAAATATATTACGCCACATACCCAATTATGACTGTCAACATTCATTGGTCTACATAATGTGTTCAAATCTCTCTAATCGTTTGGCCAATGTTTAATTAAGTTTGTTGACATATTAATAAATTGGACCAAATAATTATTGACATTTAAACGGATATTAGTTGTATTTTCATGACAAGTGATTACCAAATTCATAGAGTTCACTTGTAAATAATAATATCTACATTAAAATTAAAACACTATTAAATATGAAGAATAGTTATTATTATATAAACTAATGACACATTGAAATACAATATATAACATCATACATCAGTTTGGACATGCTAAGTAACACTTACATTCCTTTTGAATCATTATGTAACATGTTACATAAACATTAAACTAATGTAGTATGTTACATGGTTCAAGATATGTTATCTAACTATTATATTATAACTAAAATATAATGCAATATGTTACATAAGATGATATATTGAACAAATAAAAAAACCCAACCCTTATATAGAAAAATGTGTCCAAATTAGAATAATTCTAACACTTAATTATCATGTAACATGTTATATTTTTTGTGAACTCATATTTAACATGTAACATGTTATATTTTTGTGAACTCATATTTAACATGTAACATTGTAACTGATATATAGGGTAATATATTTCATAAAATTATAATTTGAAAGAATAAAAATCCATATAGCACTTACACTAAAAAAGATCTCCAAAGTATAATAATTCTTCAAACCAAATGTGTCCAAATAATTGGACCTCCATGCACTTATCCCATACAAATCACCATCCAAATTCTATTAAAAAAATAAATAAATAAAGACAATTATTATAGTAGATAATAAAAAATAGTTCATGAGTATAATGTTAAAAAAATAATTATAATATTTACAATTCCATGAAACAGTTATTTAACCTTCTTCAAAGGAAGAATGAAATTAGTAAGGGTAACTTGGATGCATTAATGCATCATCCTCGTCACAAATATCTATAAATCTACAAAAATCATCAACATAAGAACTCAATCCCATAGGTTTAAGTGAAGGCTCCATTTGTATTTTATAATAAGCAAAAGACACATTCTTCTTAGACGAATAAACATACAGACTAGACTAGTTGTTGATGGTTTAATTGATCTCATTTTTTTCTCTAACACAAAAATAGATATAGATTTGAAAGTTGAAAGGTGAGAATCAAACCTTATCTTGGATCCGGAATGATAAAGTTGGTATATTGATCCAATTGATTGAATATATTATTGTTAATATTTGGATTGTAAGAGATAGAACATAAAGTCTTTAGAACAATTTGTGAAGATTCCAAAAGATGACATGTCTACATCATCATCATTAGACATCCTATCACAAAAATCACCCTTTGTAGGTCAAACAGGTGAAGTACAAACCTTACTTGAAGATTTATATGATTGGAAAGTATATTGCGTCTATCAACAAAGAAAATTAAAAATCAAATCAATGATGAAATTGATTAGAAATATAATAAATAAATAAAATATTAATATCAGACAATAATTTATAATTTACAGATTGAGAAAATCTAAAATAAATCACTATAACATCTACACATAGTCCATTAATGATAGCTTCGTACTCATCAAACCTTTGATCAAAATAAGTTCTTTATTGACTGAATTTATCATCAATTTATGAAGTTAGCATGTTATAAAAATCATCAAAGTTTACATTCGGTGATTGGGACCCTTCATCTAACCATTTCTTCCAAAACTTATTTTTATTCTCTTTTGACTTCTCTTTCAACGAAACATCATCAACGGGTTCATGTTGTGAACATTTAGTTTTACTTTGGAAAACTCACCTCATCATAATAAATTACTTTAACATGTAATAACAAAGATTTAAAACAAGGTCATCCTCATGTGCGAGCACCATATTCAGGTGAACCTAACAAAAGAAAACACATCATTACAAGCAAAATTATCAAAATAAAATTAATATAAGCTCGAACATATTAATTCAAAAGTTATTTAGCAAATAACATCATATATAACATATTATGTAGCCTATTATATGTAATATAACTTGTTATATAACATATTACATTATATGTAAGAAATTATGTAACATATTACATTACGTTAAAATTAGATTTTTATATGATGTAACATGTTGCATTAGATGTTAACAAAAAAATATAACATGTTACAACAATGTAATATGTCAATTTAACATGTTACATACATGCCAAAAACAAAGTAACATGTTATTTTTTGATGAAAATTAATGAAAACAAGTTGTTCAATACTTAAAGAAAAAAATAAAAATACAACAATTAGAAATGAAAATTATCGCATAGGACATATCGAGAATAGTCTTGACTTGTGCTAGTTCTAGCTTGATAACAACTATCCACTTCAACATGGTTGGGAATTCATCATTCAAGTAAACGACTAGTTCATTCCTGATATTTGGAAGGTCATCATATATCCAAAGTTGGAATGTTAAACTAAGACAATATATCTGAAAATGTAACATATTCGTCATTCTTTTATTTCATCTTAGTTTTGTTCTTTTTTTGATTCATTCTCAAATTCATATTATGTATATGCACATAATATTTGTTCAAGATATAAAATAGAAAGTTGAATACAATGTCACCCCAAGGATAAGAATTAAACTTATCCCAATCACCAGCCAATAGCAACGCTTCTCTACAAAAAAAATTAGCTTCTTGAGGAAACCACATTCTAAGATGTAAATCAAACAAATCATAGCAACATCCTCTGCTACAACCTTAACATGCTCAAACTCATGTTCAACAACTTGCTTCCCTCTAAAAGCCTTAATGCTCGAACCAATCTCCTTTGGATTTATACCACCCTTCTTTTTACGGGTTGTAACAGAGCATATAGATTAGACCTCCCAATACAATCTACTAAAAACTCAAGATATTTAATAGAACAAAATTTACTAAAATACTTGTTAATAGAAGAAGTTGAATCATTATCAACATCAATAGACTCATCTTCGTTCAACAACTTTAGACCAATAGTGATCTAAAATTTGATGTAAGAGAACCTTAACACCTTGGTACTTATACAGAACCATATCCTCCTCATAGATTTATAAGAGAGACATTTTCTTAATAGCAACTAGTGGATCAATTGCCCACTAAATCTACATTTTAGTAAATTATAAAAAATTTCAAATCATGACTTTTAAAATTTTAACTTTTGAGCCTCATTCATTACATTTTTTATAAGAGTCGTTATCATTTGAGGTATGTCATTACAGTCACACTGAACATTAAAATCATCGTCCATACCAAGAAGATTATAGAAAGAAAATTATCTTGAATGTATGAAACCTAAAAATGAATAAAAAAACAATATCAAATAAATATGTGATTAAAAATTCGTAACAAAATACAAAAAAATAAAAAATAAAAAAAACACAAATAATATACATTGAACATTTTTTGATATACATGTTACCATATATATGAATAAAAGAAAAAAAACAATGTACATATACATAACAACCTAAACAATAGAAAACAATGAATACAAATCAAAAATAACACATAACCATTAATGTAAGATGTTACATTATTATTATACTTCAATATAACATCGTATATTACAAATAAATCTAATTTTATTTTACAAATATCATATTAAGGATTACTAAACATAAAAATAATTGAAAATAAAATGTATATATTGTAAAATATATGATATTTAAAAAAAACATAAGTATAGAAAGAACAATGTAGGCAGTTATATCATAACACTAATATAATGTAACACAATGTACATCTAATAAATATACAATTTATAATAAATAAAAAACTAAGTTACATATATCAATTAAAAAAATTATAAGAAGAACTTTAACATCAGTAACATCATCCTCCACGTAGAGATAGTCTTCTTATGTTCATTTGCTAAATTAGTATCAACACCTTTCTTTTTAGATATCCTACAACAAAATCAAATTCAAAAAATTTAATTAAAATATAAAAATCAATATCAAACACAAGACAAAAAACATAACAAAGGTTCCAAAATGCAAAAAAAAAAAAAAACTTTTAAAAACACAAGATAATGTACAAGATAATAAAAAATTCAAATAATGACAAAAAACGTAGATAACAAACTTACTTGTTAATATGTCTACTTGAAAAACTAAAACAATGAAAACAAAATAATAAATTAGAAAAACAAAAAAAGAAATAAGATATATGAAATATGAACGCCAATGTTACAGATGAAATGAATAAGTATAAAATAACTTATCTTAGAAGGGTAATTAAAATAGAACACAAAATCAAAAGACTTAAAAACACACAAAAAAAATGTATTATACCACACACAATAAATGAATCAAGATAAGCAAACAAAAAACTTAAAAAAATCTGTGAAAAAAAAAGTGAAAAATAAAATAAAAAATAGTATAATTAGCGATAAAAAAACAAAAAGACCAAAAAATCACATAACGATAATGCAAGCAAGAACACAACAACTGATTCAGAAATGTACAACGAAAAATCAAAGAAATAAGCATTGAAAATGGTGAGACAATAACCAGAATAGAGGAGAGAGATATTTGAGATTTGAGATTTTTGCATGATCGGGGGAAAAGATCTTACTCTTCTCAATATAACATGCATGGTTAAAATTAACAATTCCTCCATTTATTACGACGTGACGTAACAATATTTGAAAAATCATTTACATCGATATACATTCAATAATAGACCAATTTCACAATAGATGTGAACATATTCAATTTAATTTATATATATATATATATGATAAAAAAAGATAAAAATAATATATTTAATAATTAAAAGATATAACTTGAAAAAAAATAAAAACATATATATATATATATAAAGTTTAAAATAATTTTAAATTTAATCTTCACTCAGTCGAATCCCTAACACCAGTAAATATTATTAATAAATTAATATTATTTTATTTTATTTAAAATATATATTTTAACTAAAAGGGGTGTTAGTTCGTGACTTATAAATAATATCCATATCGGTAGTATCTACCAATCTATTAAGGGGTGCGATATTAGTTGAGAGAATCCACTAAAAGTGGTTGTTTTAAACAAATGAATGAAATAGGTAGGTAGGTAGAAGCTAAAATGCAAATTTAGATACTTAGAGAATCTTAAGACCTTTCATTAAATTGTGATATTGGCTGTGAGATAATATATATAAAAAAGTAATGGTATTGAATAAACAAATTCAATCAATAATAAATCATAATCATTAAAATGCAGCAGGTTATTCGAATATCTTTTATAATATAATCAATAATTAGCCTTGTATTTTCATGTGATTCATGGGTAATCTTGTTATAAGATTTATTTATTTCATAAATACAGTAATATGAATTAACTGTGATTTTACTCGTTTCTTATTTATACATATCCCACTTCAAGCAACCAAGTACACTTTTATTTTAAAATTACCAATATGAATTATGGGAATAAAGTATTTTTGTATATTAATGCTATTGTATGAACGCAACTAAATGATGATAAGCAATAATTTACCGAACAATATTAGTTAATTATGTATAATATTAATTAGGAGTGATAAATATTATGAATTATGTTAATTTATTTGATAAATAGATTGTGTGAGATAAATCTATTAATAACCATATTTTTATTATGTCTACATTTTGGGATTCTAGTCTTCTAGGTCTTGATCTTTTAGGATCAATTTATGGTATAAAAAATTTCATAAAAATATATTATTTTAATCAAATATAATTTAATGTATTCATTTAAATGTAATCAGTTTATATTATTGTTGAAGATAATAAATAAAATAATATTAAAATATTAATTTAACAAGTTAATTTTAAGTTATAATGTGTGTTTAACTAATTTAATAAATAAATTAAAATAAATCCTATTATATTGTATTAGATTACTTTATATCTAGTATGGTATTATTGGATCGTGTCGAAAATTATCATTTATAATATTAACAAAGATTTAAAAAAATATTTGCATATTTTTTTTTTTCAAATAATATTTGTAGGTGATGAATCATACCATAATTTCATTGAGATAACATCAAATTATTACAGGGTGATTGGTAAAAAAAAATAATTATACTCTGTTTCCTTTTTCTTTTTGAAACGTAAAAAAGTAATCGCTTATAAAAGAAGGATATCAATAGCAGCTTTATAGTAAGTTAGTAACGGCGGATGACACTAGGGATGGGCAAAAAAACTGCGGGTTCGGTTATCCGCGGTTATCCGAACCGTCGGTTCGGTTTTTAACCGGTAATTTTCGGGGACGGGGACGGTTTCGGTTAAAAACCGAATATGAAACAACGGTTACGGTTCGGTTACGGTTATACTAAAAACCGTACCCGCCCGTACCCGGAATTAATTATATTTAATTAATTAAATTATATATTAAATTATAAATAAAAAATTAATTATATATATTTAATAAATTAAATTATATATATATTTCGGTTTTTTTTCGGGGTTTTTTTCATAACCGTCCCGAACCGTTACCCGCGGGTAAAAAACCGTCCCCGAACCGTAACGGATTTCGGGCGGTTTCGGTTATAGGTTTTACAATTCGGTTCGGGGACGGTTATATCAAAAACCGTCCCCGCCCGTCCCCGTGCCCATTCCTAGATGACACTTCAATTCTCTTTTTTTTTTTTCTAAGTTAGGTCAGGGATAATAGTGAATTTTTTTATTTTTTAATAATAATTTAATCATTCTATTTTAAAAAATATAATATAATAATTAGTTTTTTTATTTTATTTTTATTTTTCTCTTATATTTTTAATAGATATCAATTTTGTATATTTTCTTTAAAAATATACAATAATAGCTATAAAATTAAAGATCACTTTTTATATATAAAAAAATTAAACTAAAGTAATAAATAAGAATAAGAAAGTAATATTTATAATTTCCCATAAAACTTAATTATAATTATAAAAGTATTATTTTTTGCATATATATATATATATATATATATATATTATAATAAAAAAATTAATCTAAATATTCAATATTAAATATAATTAATTAAATACTATATAAATTAAATAAATTATATTTAATATTGTTGTTTATTGTATATAAAATGAATGTAATTTGCCAACATGATATTATTTGTTGTAAGTTCGCATCTCTCTCGCACATTTGTCTTTTGCTTCTTTTATATATATACGCGGTATAATATTAAAAATTTAAATTACAGATTTAATTCATCTAAGGAAATGAATAGATAATTTTATTAATTATTTTTAATTAAAAATTATTAAATAATTAGATTAACAATTGTATATAAATAACATATATAAAATAAAAATAAAAATAAATACTATACATGATATTTTTAGTAGAAATAATATAAATTATAACAATAACCTTAAAAAAAAATTATCAATTCATTGAGTCATCTAACTATCTAATATAAAAAATCAATTTAATTACAAAACAATGTTTTAGACATAAAACTTCTAAAGTACCTAACATTTGGATGTCTCGAGTTATATGAGTTATCAAATCTGTTTTACGAATATCTAAAAAATTAATACAAATAGTATAAGTCTAATGTGTATACTATAACAAAATTAATATACAATTGTTAAATCGACAAATCAAATCATATGGTTAACCTTTAAACAAAAGTTAAAAAGCATAATATCATAAAAATAAATAGATATATGAATCAATCAATATAACCACATAATATGTTTGATAAATTAAATCAAGAACACGTCTAAAGAAATATGAATGAGTTAAAAACCTTTTTCAAAGAGATCACAAAATATATAAGATGGATAGAATAAGTGTGATCATTATAAAAATGAGCATTATGTTGTTTATATAAGAAAAATAAAACCCTAATATTAAGTTAAAAAGTAATGACTTTTCTATCTATAAAAGATTTAATAACTCATTATTAAATAAGGGTGATATGATAATATATATATTTGACTCGGGTAAATAAGGTGATTTTAATTTGAAAACTTATGCACTGAATCGATTGAAAAAAGATCAAATAATAACTCGAGAGCAAGTACATTGAACACAATCTATCTAAATTCTTAATCGATCGAGCATAATTTCAATCGATCTATTCCCAAACACTTTCAACTCAAGAATACATAGATTGAACATGATTGATCCTCGATCGATTGAGTAGTATATATATATTATGTATTCTTATGTATATGAATTTAATTCTAATGTGTTAGGAAATAAATATATACTTAAATCTCATCAAATTAAAGTTAGAATGTTTCTTTGATTTTGAATATTGAACATGAAAATATGTTTAGAAATTAATTTATATTTAACCTTTTTCATAAATATTATCAACACGTAAACCTTTTAAATATGTTTAGAGTTTAAATATTACAGCCAATTAATTCGCCCTACTGTCTAGTATCATTTAGTAGCACCTATATATCAAGCTATCATCCTATATAACTTGTTTTTTTGTAATTTATCCTTTTACTTATTTTATGCTATATTCTTATTCCTATGTGTTTTTTATCCAGTCACATTCAGTGACTTAACGTGATTGTTCAAATAGTTATCCCCAAAAGGGCATTTCAATCGTTGTTTAGAATCCTCTATATGTCTGGTAAGATATTGCTTTTGCTACTGTTTATTCTTTAAGAAATGTTACATTTATTTGTTGGATTATTTGTATTTACTTTATAATGTAATTTTATGATTACTCCCCATTACTTGATTTCTTTCTTATTCAAAACTCATTTTTCCTACCTTATTTGTTTTCACTCACTTGAATGTGAATTTTTTTGATTAATTGTATCTTACACATTTAAATGGCTTGTTTATCAATAAAAAATATCCAAACCATTAAAAATATGGTTTAATTGTATGAAATAATATTTTTATATATTCAATTTCTAACATTTATTTTTTCAAAAAAATTAAGATAAATTTAAGTAAATAATTAAATAAATCATATGGAAATTAAATTGATTCTGACACTCACCTTCCTTCACATTCATTGTAGTTTCTATTGAGAGTAAAAGAATAAAGAAAAACTACATATTTTTTTCTATCTTCTACGAGTTTTACCTATGTTATTTGAATAAGCTAATATAATTTGTATTCAAATTTTATATTTTATATAATAATATACCTATTTTATATAATAATATACCTAAATAAATTATTTTTGAGATATTCAACCATTACAAAATGTAATGTTTAAAATAAGAGATTTTCAAGTTAATTAAAATAATAATATATTTTAAATATATAATTGTGTTTTTGTGCATATCATCCTAATTCCGTCTCCACATCATACATTTCCTTGTCTCCTCTACATTTTCTGAGTGGTTTCTATTTCTACTTTCTCCATCTTACTCTATTTTACAATCCTAAATTTGTATATATAAAAAATATTTTATATTGTAAGTTTAAACCGTAAAATAAATAATATAACATAATATTATTAATAAATATAATTTAATGCATCAAAATATATCAAATAAGAGACTATATTTGTAATATATAATATATAACAATGATAAAATACATATCATCTTAATTTTCTCTCCACATCCTACATTTTATTGTCTCCTTTAGACTTCTTAAGTGATTTCTACTTCACCTTTCTCTATCTAGTTCTAAATCTATCATTCTTGTATAGGTAAACACTCAATCTCATAGTTTAAAATTCTTGAAAATTAAAGAACGCAATGGTTGAAAAGGATAAAGAAAGAAACAAAATAAAGAAGGAAGGATATCAATACAAACAGTGATACAAGAAAAATTAGCAACGAATTTGAGTGGACAAAATTAAAAGAAAGAAAAAGGTTATGATGTTGCATCAATGGACAGAATTTTTATAGTTGTTATTTTGTTTTTGTCATTTTTATAATTGTTATTTGCTTATCAACAGAGCAATGCATGTACTACATCCTCCAATAATGACCAAGTACGTGTAAAACATGATGTACTATATACAAATTATTACAAAGCTGTGAATTTTTTTTTTTATGATATTATTTAGTTTATAAAGTTTAGCATAACCTTCTAATTCCATACAAAAGAAAACTACTAAATTTTGTGCTAAAAAATACAATAAAATGTAGTCTTTTCAATAATAAGTTTTATTAATTTAAAATAAAAATATAAAAAAAAATTCTCAATAATATATCTAACTAAAAATTGATTGAGTTCTTACTTGTATGTCACTCCTTAACTAATCTTCGATTGGTACATTTTCTTAAATCATCTTGGGTTGCATTTCACTTAACTTTAAGTTCATTGTAATAATCGAAGACTTGCAAACTTGTAATTCTCCCAGGTTTAGTAGATCGCAATTTTGTAGACATGTTCTTTTGTTTGTGAAAATTAGAGTAAAGATTTAATAGATCCCAATTTTCCTTCTCTGTAAGACATTAATTTTCTCATATGTTATCTTGATTAATTTTTTAATTGCATACTAGATTGCAATCTAAATTCCTCTTAAGGTGAGTCGATTGTACTCTCTAGATTTGTTTTTCGTCTATTTTATGTGTGATTTTGTTTCATTTAATTTGTTTATTGATTCACTTGTTTAGATTTTTTACAATCTATTTGGTATGGATGTTATGTTGAATATGGACAACTTAGACATTATGTTTGGGTTTTTTTGTTCATGGTATTATCATCCTCTTGTTAGTTTCAATACTCTGATGATAGAGTTTTAATGAGTTTAGTATAATGTTCAAGGTGTTTCAAGTCCAAAGGTACTTAATGGTAGATAGATGTGGGATCCAAACAAGCTCTCATGCATAGAGGTTTGGACTTTGATGACGTTTCCATTGATTTTTTAATGTGTTTATTTGGTATTGCTCTAGTATGGGTGGTTTTAGAAAATTGTTGGAATGTTAGTATTCTATTAGTTTTTTTTTTTTTTTTTACTTTGTTGTATGATGATCTTACTTGTCCTTTATCTTTGGTATGTCCTCTTTGGTCTTTTTTTAAGTGGATAATTAATAATTTTTTTAAAGATTTAGATTTGATGAGTATGATTTAATCATTTTTTATTCGTTGTTTGTATCAATTTAATAAGTTTTGATTACTTTTTCTTGGATTACCTAGTTAAATTATTATGGAGAAAAATTATAGTTGTTTATAGTTTTTGGTTTATGCTAATATAATTATATTATTAGTATTTTATTATCTTTATTCTTGAAACTATACATTGACATTAGATTATATTTCCTTTCTTGACAAATAAAATAAAATAATGCATTTAATTAAAATAGTATCATATATAACATTTCATTTTCAGCTCTTTTGAGTTCTCCATATAAAGTTTTCCTTTTCCTTTAGTTGACATTCTAATAAACTTCAATAACTTGTTATTTGATATATGGTTTGAAGTAGTTAATATTGAAATCTCGAATAAAAATAATATATATATAATAAAAGCTTAAAAGAAAATCTGCATTCACCCCAAATAAGATTTAGAAGAAAAAATTAGTGTAGTATATCTAAATCAATATAGAACAAAATGAAGCACATAACTATGTACAAGAAGAAGTTGATTTAAAAGAAGGAATAAACAACAATCTATGTACAAGAAGAAGTTGATCTTAGATGGGGAAAAATGGAAGAAATATCAGAGGAAAAAATCCGGCTAGGGTTAGTGCAAAAGAGAAAAAAAAAGGTAACTAGTTAGGATTCTATTTATCTTGAAATAGCTTATATATTCCAAGTTTGCAATGTAGGGTTTAAAGATATTTTCATCTATTAAAGAGAGTTTTATGTTGCTCTTGATGAAAATAAAAACACTTTTAATTGACATTGCAAACACATATGATGAGACTTTTAATATTTATTTATTTTTAAATAAAACACTTATTGATCAATTGTTTTTAGAATTATGTGAGTTATTAACTTTTAAATAAAATTTAATTAATTATGCAATTTTATAATAATCATTAAAAAAATCACTTAAAAATTAATTATTTTGCAAGCATTAACAATAGTTTTTTTGTATTCTTATGAAACATGGAGCAAATTTTATTGAAATTGCTTTTAAAATAAAATAAAGAGAAAGGCAAAACAAAATGGTCGTCCAACTCCACCGAGAGTTAATTGTGAATCTAGTAAGATTATATAAAAGCATGCATGACATTGATGGGATTGAGAGTTATTGTCATGCCCTTAACCTAAACATATTTTTGCCTCCCTTTCCCTTTCCATATTCCACATTTTCCTCAACCACACCTCCATTGAAAACGACCTCCATTGAAAAAAGCCTTTTTTTTCTTTCTTTTTTCCTTTTCAAATAGTTCTTGAGTACTGATGTGATCAAATTGTATTGTTCGTGTTTGTTTTATTATAAAATTTTATTATTTTTAATTAATTTATTATAAGGTTCAAAAAGTAAAAAGAAAATTAATAGTCAATTTTACTTAAAAGTAATTCTTAAAGTATAGGGTGGTTTTGTACTTTTGTTCATGTTATGGATTGTATTAGGAACCGGATTGCCACCCTTTCTTGAGTTCTTACCTGCTTTGAAGGATCCATTTTCATGGGTCCCATTTACATAATTTATGTTTTGTATCACAAAATTTGTATAAACAATTAAAATTGAAAAAGAAAATAAAAAATAAAGTAAACAATTAAATTAAATATTATAATAGAGCATGACATAAAAGAGACTTTTCTTGTTTGTTATTGTTTGATTTAAATAATTATTAATTATTAAATATTTTAAATAATATTGAATGTAAAATAAAATATTGTGATAAAAAGTATAAAATAAAAATAATGTCGAAATCCAATTATATGACCTCCTGGTCATGTTAGTCATCATTTTCCTTTTCCTTTATATCCATCCCCTATCTCATTTGTACGAAACATCCATTTGTCCTGCATTTGCTTTGTTCCACTCAACGGCGACTTTTCTCAACTGCAAATGCTTTCTTTGTCAAATTAGCAGTCTCACTCCTGTGAACTCATATCAACCGTCCATTAAAATTTTGCTTTATCCTCAATCCTCCTCAATTTCAACTTCAATAGTGTATTTTTAAGGGGTTTTATTTTTTTTTTAAAATATATTTAAATAAAAATATTGTTTAATTTTTAATTTAAAAAAATTATTTATTAATTATTTTATTTATAAAAAAACAACAGAATACTTTTATTGATAAAAATAGATAAGATTATGATTGAAATCTCGGATAATTATTTTTAAATAAATTAAAAATTATTAAATATTTTTATAAATAAATAAATTAAACATCACATTATTAAGATTAGAGAATTAAATAATATATTTCATACAAATAAAAACATATCTAGTTTTTTTAAAATGTTATATATATATATATATAAGTACTGCACTCAAAATAAAATATTCTCTCATAGGGGAAAAAAACATTCAAAGGAGGCTTACTTGTTCCTCTAGCTGCATGACAGGCAACGATAATAGTATTAGTATCACTTGATATTTTTAAAAAATATTAATCATAATTATATAAAAGAAGATTTATACATAAATTTGGCTCGTATAAAAGTTTCTCACTCTACAATAAAAGCAATATATTTTTGTTACTAAAAAATATCATTTATAAAAATATAAAATTATAATATAAAAATTAAAACGGGTTGGATCAATTTATATGATATTTTTAATATCAAGAATCCTTCTAACTTATATTGAATTATTTTTTAATATTTTTGAAACTAATTCGTTCTAATAAAAAAGATAATCAGAACAATTTGGTTGAATTGATTTTAATTTGAATCTAATTAACTTTGAACATATTCTGATTAACTTTGAACGTATTTAACATCACCTAATGTATAGAACTTATTTGTTATTTAAAAGCATAATTAACACCCATAATATCAACTATTGTATAGAATAACTTATTTATTATTAGTTGGTATGGCGCATGTAGTTTTTCTTTTTTTAATATTTTATGTTGTGATGGTTTATATTAATTATTAAAGAAAATTTACAGTGAAAGATAAATGGAAAAAAAATAAGTTTAATTATATGAGATAATTTTTTTTACAAATAGAATTTTATTTTTAATTTTTTTTTAAAAATATTTTTTTTTATTATAATATAAATAAATATATATTTTTGAATGACATACGAAAACAAATGTATGTTATTAAATAATTGAATAATTTATTTAAAAATATATAAATTTAAATATATTATTATTATTATTATTATTATTATTTTATTTATGTTGGACTTATACGTATAAAATTAATCAATAGTTTTTTTATAGTAATTATGTGACATGATGTTAAGAAAATATATTACATGCGATTTATTTGAGTATTTTAAATGTTTGAGTTTTAAATTTAAACTTGTGAATTATCTGAAAAAATATATTAATTTGTATATTTTTTGAATTTTTCAACTAAATTTGAGAAAATGTGTCCACATCAGCACCCCGGTGACAATCCCACAACTTTTTGGTAAGGGCATTTCCAGAGAATTACAGACACTTGGCATTCCTTTACAGGAAGTAGTTAGATATTAAACCTTGCTGGGACCCAAACCCAACTTTAAAAGATGCATTTCAATTGCATTTCCCTGGAATTTTGGTGCATTTGTAATTTGAGTTTCATTTATCAAGAAAAGGAAAAAAAGAAAACAAATAGGGAAAGAAATAGTGAGAAAAAATAAAATAAAATAACACAAAAAAGTCGATGGACGGAGGAGCCAGAGAGGTAGTTTCATAGGTCCTTCTTTTTGACCCATCTCACGAATACCATTAAAAGGAGGAAGGAAAAGTCTTCTTATTTATCTCTCTATCAATACAAGTTTGGTTCTTTTGTTCAAATACAAGAGTGGGTTCGGTGGTTTTTCTGAATCAGTTTAGTTCTGCTTCTTCCCTCACTTTTCAGTTCTAAGGTATGATTCTACTTGTTTTTTGAATTTGAACAAGAAATGGGTTCTTAGCTTCTCGGGGTTTCTATTTTCTTTGGCGTATTTTGTTTGTTTACTTGAAAATTGTGTTTAAACAATGGATTTTTTAAGGTTGTTTCTTGTTTGACACTTGGGTTGTTTTTTCGTTGTTGGGAAACTGCATATTGTTTAGTTAGGTTTGTTTGGATGTTTCTTTTAGTTTCCTTGTGAGTATTATGTGGTTGTATTTACGAACAGATTTGTCCGACCGTTTCCTTTAATAGTGTGATTATGGTTTTTAATAGCTAACTGGAAGTAAATCTCCGAAATGATGGTCTATTTCCTAAATCTAAGCCCTTTTTTTTCATTTCTTTCCGTACCTATATGTTATCATTTGATGGCCTTTTATGTTCTTACCCGTTCACGCCTTTTGTAAATTGAGTCATCCTCTTTCCTGTGTTCATATCTATTTTTATTTTTATTTTTCCTCCCTAAAAGGGTGTCTATATTGTGGTTTCTTGAAGGGAGTGTTGAACTTTTGTGTTCTTGTAATTTTTGTAGAAAGACTGTAGCTGGGTTCATTAGGAGGAAGTTTTTCATGTGCAGTGGTTCGAAGAGTAAACCTGCTACTTTAGGTGTGACCATGGAGGGTGAAGTAGATAAACAAGAAGGATTTTGTTGCAAATTCTCGGTTTTGCTGGAACTCGCCGCCTCAGATGATCTAATTGGTTTCAAAAGTGCTGTGGAAGAGGAGGGCCGTGAATTTGATGAAGCAAGTTATTGGTATGGGAGGAGACTTGGCTCAAAGAAGATGGAATTTGAAGAGAGAACGCCTTTGATGATTGCTGCCATGTATGGAAGCAAGGATGTGCTAAACTATATTGTTAAAAAAGGATGTGTTGATGTTAATAGGGTTTGTGGCACAGATAGGGTGACCGCCCTCCATTGCGCTGTTGCTGGTGGCTCTGCTGCTTCGATTGAGGTTGTCAAGCTATTGCTTTCCGTTTCTGCGGATATTAATTATGTTGATGCTAATGGAAACCAACCAGCTGACTTGATTGTGCCATCTTCTAAGGCTGCCTTCAATTCTAGGAAGCAAGCTCTTATGGTGCTTCTAAATGGAAGTAGCAATATTGAAGAAATCTCCAATTTGTCTGAACAATTTTCTTATGAAGTGGAAGAACGTGAAATTCAAGAAGTTTCCACCCCTCGTGTGTCAAAAGATGGGATGGAGAAGAAAGGATATCCTGTTGATCTCTCTCTTCCGGACATCAAGAATGGGATATACAGCACGGATGAGTTCAGGATGTATGTTTACAAGGTTAAGCCTTGCTCAAGGGCATATTCACATGACTGGACAGAGTGTCCTTTTGTCCACCCTGGGGAAAACGCAAGGAGACGTGATCCGAGGAAATACCATTATAGCTGTGTTCCTTGCCCCGAATTTAAAAAGGGGTCTTGCAGACAAGGTGATGCTTGTGAGTATGCACATGGTATTTTTGAGTGCTGGCTTCATCCTGCTCAGTATCGTACCCGTCTTTGCAAGGATGAGACTGGATGTAACAGAAGGGTCTGTTTCTTTGCTCATAAAACTGAAGAGCTTCGTCCCTTGTATGCTTCAACAGGTTCAGCAGTTCCTTCTCCTAGATCTTATTCGGCCACTGCTTCATTGGATATGGGGTCAATGAGCCCATTTGCTCTCGGTTCTTCTTTGGATATGGGGTCAACTCCTCCCTTGACTCCACCAGGAGGAGTGTCTTCCCCTATGAATGGATCTATGTGGACTAACCAATCCAACATTGCACCGCTGACCTTGCAGCTCCCAGGAAGCAGGTTGAAAAGTTCCCTTAATGCTAGAGATATGGATTTATATGGCCCAGAGAGTTGTCGTCGAAGGCAACAACAATTGATGGATGACATGTCTGGTCTCTCCTCTCCATCCAGCTGGAACAATGGGTTATCGGGGGATCGAATTGGGGAGTTGAATAGGATGGTGGGAGGTGTGAAGCCTACGAATCTTGAAGATGTTTTTGGATCTCTTGATTCTGCAATTCTGCCACAATTTCAGGGAATATCCCTTGATAGGAAAACATCCCAGATGCATTCGCCATCTGGGATTCAAATGCGCCAGGGTATGAACCAGCAGCTCCGCTCCAGCTACCCAACTAACATCTCTTCCTCTCCCAATAGGGCTTCTTCATTTGGGGTTGATGCATCTGGGGCAGCAGCAGCTTTTAATTCACGATCTGCTGCCTTTGCACGGAGAAGTCAGAGCTTCATTGAGCGTAATACTGTAAATCGTCACTCGGGTCTTTCCTCTCCAATTGGTTCTCCTAGTAGTAATCTCTCTAATTTTTCAGATTGGAGTTCTTCAGATGGGAAATTGGATTGGGGCATTAATGGTGAAGAGTTAAGTAAGCTGAGAAAATCCACCTCTTTTGGGTTTCGTAGCAATAGCAGCAGCAGCAATAATGCTGCTCCTGCAATGGGAGCAACTATGGACGAGCCTGATGTGTCTTGGGTTCAATCATTGGTGAAGGATAACCCACCTGTGCGACCGGGACAGTATAATTTTGAGGAGCAGCAGCAGTGTCATCTTGACACGGGATCTCCAGAAGCGCTCCCAGCATGGGTGGAGCAGTTATACATGGAGCAAGAGCAGATGGTGGCTTAAAAACAATATCAAAATCACTATCTGCTTCTTCTTAACCTTTATTTAATTTTCTAATTATTTGTATTTTTTCATTAATATTCGTCATTAAATAGATGGGACTTGAGAGAAATTGAAGGAAAGAAGAAAACAGAATATTAAATAGCATCATCATAAGGAAAATAGGATTCAATTACTTTTATTAATGGTTTCCATCCTTGTTGGTATTTACTTGGTGAAACAAGCCAGAGATGAGCATTTCACAACTGAAACTAGAGAGTTTTGACCATTTCAACATGCCAATTTGAATTAAAGGTTGTAACTTTTGTTGGTGAATCTATACAAAATATATGTACCTTTAGCTGATATATTAGATATATTGTCCCATTCAGTTATGATCTTCATATATTTTGTTATTATATTTTGCTATTATATATGATATAATCATATCTTGCTAACGAATTAACATCAATTCTCATTTTAACTCTTGGTTTCTGAATTAGCAATACTCGATAAACAATTAATTAGGAGTGTGCAAAAAATCTGATCATCCGATCAATCCGATCCGATCCGTTGATTTTTCATCCGATCCGATCCAATCCGATGGTCGGATCGGATGGAGATTTTTTCCATCCGTTAAGTGCGGATCGGATGACGGATTTCACTACGATTCATCCGATCCGATCCGATCCGACCGAAATTAATTATATATATATTTAATTAATATATATTTATTAAATTAAATAAATATATATATAATTAATATATATTTATTTAATTTTTTAATGTTTTTTTTAAATTAAATAATTTTATGTTATGATTTATGTAAAAATTTAAAAAAAATATTTAAAAATACAAAAAATAGAGTTAATTAAAATTATTGGTCGGATTGATCGGATGTCATCCGAATAGTTTACGGATCGGATTGAGCGGATGTAAGTGGTGATCGGATCGGTTGCGGATTAGAATGTGTCAATCCGAGCGGATGGTCGGATCGGATCGGATGACAGTAAAATCAACGGTTTCGATCCGATGAACACCCCTACAATTAATAATATGTTAATCTCTTGAGCATTCCCAAACTTTATGGCCAATATAATCTGCTTTTCAGAATCATTTATGGCCATATAATCTGCTTTTCAGAATCATGCTTCTTTTTTAATAACTTTTCCATGCTGAAAAGTTGAGATTCATTTGAGCACAAAGATAAAAAGTAAAGAAAAAGGATTCTTGAGATGTCAAACTATATTGGTTTTTTAATGGACTCTTGTTAGTGGCATGACCACTAATAAAGATAAAAGGATACCAACTAGATTAGAGAGAATCTTGGTGGTATGGTATCAATCCCCATTTTTTACCACTTGCTATCGTTTGTGATATAAAACGCAAATGATATGTTCTTTATTATTATTATTATTATTTTGCTCTAAGATATGTCCTTTAATTTATTTTTGCTAAGAATATGTATTCTTTAATTATTTCCCGTTATGGAGGAAGCATAATGAATTAAATTATTGATTTAAGTTAACTTATTTTATTAGTTAGTACTAAAGTTTCAACCAAATAAAGTTAGGTTTAAATATACGAAAAATTCCTTCAACACTAATACATTAAGAAAATGAAAACTTAACGAGAGTGTTAACAGTAATATGAATTAAATGCAATTAAAATAATATCATTATTAATATTTTTATTTGAATAATATAATCAAAATATTAAAATAAAATTTATAAAAATAAAAATATTTGAGATAAAATAATAATAAATAATTATATAAATAAAATAAAATAATTCAACGTGATAACGATATATGTAAGATGAATAAGCATTTTTTACTAATATTAAAATATTTTATATTTTATTAAAATTTAACAATCAAACAAAATACAAAAATAATTCAAACTATTTCCATTATTATTCTTATTACAATGAATAAGGTATAACGTATATTATTACCCAAATTAATCTAGTTTCACTTTATTTCTTTCTTTTTTTCATAATTTTTGGTATGATAACCTTGTTGTTATAATTTTTTTCCCAATCTTTTATGTTTATGAGGACAAGATTTAATTTTAGAGTTTAAGTTGGTGAGAAATCATTGCTGAATTAGATGTTTGATATAACCACTATTCTCCTTGCCAACTCCATTGCGACTTTTGTACGATTTAAAAACCTCTCAGATCTGAAAAATTTATCAGATTTAGTTCTTTCATTTCTGTCCAAGACTTCTCATTTTCTCCAGTTTTTTTTTTCTTTGCTTGAATCTGCTTTATTTTTATTTCTATTTGTCTCATATTTTCTGTTTTGATTTTGATTTATATTTTCTGCTCAGTAATTGTGTTCTTAAACCTCTTTGAGAGACCTTGATCTTTTTGGACTTCTCTTTGTTCTAAGTGCAAAAAATCTCTATTAATCATGTGTTGAATCACAGTACTTTTCTCTGAAGTAACAATACTATTAATCAATAACAAAGCACTAGACTCTTAAGTTCAGTCGAGATGTGTCTAACCAATCCCAAGAATTTGGTGTTTCGTTAAGGACGAATCATATGCGTGCAAATGGTAGCATTTGTGCCATGGACAATGAAGATCGTATAGGGATTGGTTGAGTGCAAGGATTCGGTGGTTGGCCCTTTTTCAATTTGTGTGGATCACAACGCAGAGAAATAGTACAATTTGATTGAGCAAAAATGATAATATTCTTACTAGTGAAATTCTAATATTAAATTAGAATTAATTTATTTTAATTTTATATTTAATTGGACTTAAAAGTAAGAATAAAATGTAATCGATTTTTAAAAAAAATTAATCAGAATTTTTTTTCCCTCTTAATTAATCATGATTTCATTCTCATCTCAATTTTTTCCTAATTTTTTTTCAATCTTAAATATAACCCTAAATTTTATATCTTAAGTTTTAAATCCTAAATCCCAAATTCTTAAACCCTAAAACTTAAATCTCAAATCCTTAAACCTTATTTAGAAAAATAATAATTCTAATAATAAACTTAACCCACAAATATAACCCTAAATCCCAAAACCCAAAACACTATTTAAAAAAAAATTTAATTTTAAACATTAACCCATAAATATAACTCAAATCCCAAAACTCAAAATCTTATTTAAAATAATAATAATTTTGACCCTAAATCTTAATCTAAAAATAAAACCCTAAATTCTAAAATACTAAACCATATTTAAAAAAAATAATAATTTTAACCCAAAATCCCAAAATCTTAAACCATATTTAGAAAAATAATAATTTTATCCCTAAACTTTAACCTACAAATATAACCATAAACTCTATTTAAAAAAATAATAATTTTAATAATATATTTTATTTTTAAGTAATAATTATTTTAAAAAATAATGATTCCAATAATGTATTTTTTCTAACAATAAAATAATAATTAGATGATATTATTTAAACTTTACTAAATATAGAAATATTAAGATAATATACAATATCATATCAATAATGAATGTAGAATTAAATAAATGACATACGATTTTAAGTGAAAAAAACTTAGATCAACATGACATAAAAGGAAAACCACCAGTTCATTGTGACCACCTAATATGCCACTATGAAAAAATAACGTTCAAATACGAAAGGTCTTAGACTACCTTTATAGTGATAACGATCCTGTGTACTTTACTTACAAGTTGTCGCTCTCCTCTTCACAAGATTTTCAAGATAGGTGAACGAATATGGATCGATGTTCCGATCAACTCTTCTCAAGCTATTAAAATTATCCACAAATAACCTAAAAGGTTAGAACAAATAACACAATGCTATGTATGTTCTAGATGGATTAATGCAATGAACAATCCTATCATATGTTTCAGTCAGATAAGAAGATGCAAATGAGATGCATAATGAAACCCTAGAAAAAATATACTTTTAAGCACTATTTCAAAATGAAGGATCCAAAATTAATAAATATGATTAGATCTAAGCTAACATGATCATGTAAATATGTTAGATGAGATAATGAAATTAAGTCTAAATAAAGAGGAGTAAGAGAGTAGAGAAGTTAGCTATTGATTGGGATTAAAAACAAATCAAAGAGGATGAAATATGTTAGTTTCTAATAATGGGATCAATACATTCTTAAAATAAATTACGCCAACGAGATGAGGGATCGATTTGTCTCAGGTGAGGATCGATCCCTCTTTCCAAACCTTCTTTTAGAAGTTACGCATAATGAACACGATCGATTTAAGATCAAAATTAGATTGATTCTTTCAAAGGGGAATCGATCCATCTATTAGGGGTCGATTCCTAGTGTAAAAATGATGTATTCAATTTTACATAGATAGGAAAGGATCAAAGTGGGATCGATTATGAATCAATCCATAGTGGGATCAATCCCTTAAACTAAAAAGGCAACATCTTTATCATGCAATATCAAAATTGATCTAGGCAAGAGCTTATATAAAATACAATTAAATATGTATGTAATTGTATCTGAATGTAAGTTATTTGAACTCTCTAATCATGACGCGATATATGTAATCTTGATACTTATCATGATAAGTTTTAAAAGTTAAGATATTACAATATAAAAATTATGTCAGCAAAATTTCCAAATATCGATAAACCTCTCAAACTCTCCCTTTGATATTTTCATGGCAAAATAACACTTTATCACTATAAATTCATTCAATAAATAAGTAAATATAATTTAATCCTAATTTTCATAGTGAAACTAGTCTAAAAAATGGAATGGCTTGGCTTGTAAGCATATAACGTACACTTTCCCTTTTTGTCACCAGCAATGCCAAAGATAATAAAACAAATCATGTAGTAGGCATAAAACATGAAAACTAAATACTCCAAATATAATAAGAATACACTATCGAATGTATTACAAGTTTAACATAAATAGATAATCTAAAAGAAAATAAAGAAAAAAAATACAACAATAATATAAACTATGAAAGTGGTGGAGCATTGTGGCAATGAGTCATGAAGTCTTTCAAGTTGGTTGAAAGCATTGGCAAATTTGTGTGGAAGTTCATGAATTGGGTTGAGAGGTAAGTAGTGTTGGTATGCATACTTCTCATCTATATACTTATTTCATTTTCAAAATTTTCATGTCACATCACTGTAGTGAGTTATGAATGATGTATAAAATGTCAATTTTTTTTTTCTTTAAATTTTTAGAATTTTTAGTGACAAACCCTAATTAGTGTAAAAATTTAAGAGTTCGTGAAACAAAACTTCCTACTTGTAATGGTAGCATTTTTTTAATTTTTTTTACTTAATATCTCGTCTTATCTTGTGTTTATCAGAATTTTCCATGAAATATAATTGGCCATGAAACGAGATACTGTTGATTGCGGAGGAGGGTTAGAAAATGAACATTGGTTAGAGATAAATAAACTCAAGTATTATCATTTAGATTATGGAAGATTTTTACATGCTTTTCGTATATATTTTTTCCTTCTACTCCTGTTGTAACAAGGGAAGTCAAGGCATGCAACATCATTGCGAGGCTTTGAGAGCTACTTGACGAGTAGGGATATACCCATCAAGTAATTATTTATATAAGATTTGATATAAAATTTAGATATAATATCATTTATAATGTATCAATGTGTTTCTATTAAATTATTATATATATATATATATATATAAGTTAATGAAAACATAAATTTTGATAAAAATCATTTTTTGATAATTGAATGGTCACTTGACAACAATTGCATGGGAATGTGTGAGATATGGAGATATATTAACAGAAAGAGTATCAGAAAGCAGAGGAGTAGGGGGATTGAACTTTGAATTGGGAGCCGAATATGCTGGTTTTTAAGGCTGGATTAGTATATAATTGTATTTGAGTGTATTATATTTAATTATATTATATATAATATATTTAGATAAAATTAATAATAATTATTTTAATAATTTATGTTTAAAATGATATTTAATTTATTTTATGTATTTTTTATTTATTAAATTATTTTTTAATAAAATTTTATTTTATATTTTTATTATATTTAAAAATTAAAATATTTTAAATTTAAGATAAAATAAAAAATTAAAATATACATAAAATTAAAATTAAAACATCAGATATATTAAATAAATTATCAAATACGATTTAAATTATTAAAACATTAGATATATTAAGTAAATTATCAAATGTTATTTAAATTTTCATTTATTATTGGTAGTATGTATATAATTTTTATATAATTATATAATTTTTATATTATATAATACAATCTTAATTTATAATTATATAAAAATTATATAAAGAAAAATTATAATATTATATAACAAATATACATTGGTTCACACTAAGCTAGCAAACAAAACCACAGCAAAATACAGTGCGACAAACTAAGAAGGATGAATTATTTATTATTTTTATATCATACCCTCTAATTAAATTATTTTCTTTTTAAATCACTTATTGGGCACTGGATTTTTGGAAAAAATTATTATACTAAATACATAATTTTGGTTGGGACTCGAGAATTTGAAAAGACTATATAATTTTATTATTGTTTTATTCATGTATTTAATATATAAATGTTATAATATAAGTAGGTGCAAATGTAAAAAATGGAGTTAGAAGAATTTTTACTTTATTAGCAAAAAAAGAACTTTTTTATTTTTTAGTAATTTACAACTTATTTAACTATTTGCCTTCCAAAAAAAAAACCTATTTTATTATTTTTCTTTTTTTTTAAATTGTGAAATTTGAGGGTGCAAACAGATAAATATGTACCGATTTAAAAGCTTAAAATTCCCTGAATAAATCCATATAGAAGGCCCAGCCCACAGATTGTTTTGAACCTTTTGATCCATTCAAGGGGCTTCTATTCCCACAACTCCATAACACAGGCACTAACTTGGAATTTCCCATTAACATCAACAAATATTGGGTTCTATTGCTTCTGTTCCCATTCATCATATTTTCCTAATTAACTCTATGCAGTAATTTTGTTGGCATATGAGATAGAATTAATGGTTATAAAATATTAATTTAATATTTTATATTTCTACTTATAATAGTTGAGATTTATAAGAGAAATGAAAGAGAAGATTTCTTTAAATCTCTTATATTAATACATTTAAGTAATCAATATAAATATATATATATATATAACAAATCATTTCTTGATCCGAGAAAAGTGTTAAAATCTCGTGAAGATCGTGAAGGGAGTGTTAAAATCTCATATTGATTGAGGATCGCATCGTACATATAAATAAGGGTAATTATTTATCTCATAATCTTTATTTTAAGATAAAATTATGCACAAATTTAACACAAATAAAATTAAATAATTAATATTATTAAAAAAATTATAAATTAATAACTCTTAACGTCATATTATAAATTATTATTCACAAACTTACTTTCTACTAAAAGTTAATAAGAGAATGTTAAATGTAATTTTTATAGCCTCCTCGTATCTCGCAAGTGGCGTATAATCTTCCACGTACCCTCCTCATTTCTTGCAAGTGGCGTCTCCAAGCTTATTTTCGCACTCTCTTCCTTTCTTGCAAGTGGCGTATTATTTATCTATTTTAAATTTTAATGCAAGTAGCGTGTTTGTGCGTTACTCTTAGTTATTTTCGTAATATATTTATTATTGATTAGATTATTTATTATCTCGAAGATAGATTAAATATTTATTTATTTTATAATAAAATGTTACATTAATTTAAATTTTATTAATATCTAATAACATATAATTATATATTTTATAAATAATGAATAATTTTTCGTATAATTAATATTTTATTAAATTATAAATAGAAAATAGAAATAGTTAGACTACTTATTTCTAATTCTCTATTGTTGGTGAGTAAGAGTTGGATGGCGGCCTTTACCTTGTTTTTTATTACCAAGTCGGTCATATCTTTATAAATGATATTTATTAAAATCACGAAATCGAATCCTATTAAAAATGTATAATTTTCTTTTAAGTAAGCAAAAAAAAAAAAAAAAAAAAGTTGGTGATGTCGGTGATGAAAGTCAGTTACGTGTATTTGTCAAATTCAACCAAAATTTTCCATTTCTTATTTCCCCCTTTCATTTTTGTCTGCAGTTGCTTTCATTAAAGAATTATGGTCTGTTTTAACTTAACCCACAAAAGTTGGGGGATATGACCTTAGCACAAGCCTAACCTTTGAATCTTTTTTTATTTTTTTATTTAAAAAAAAAAAACTTTTCATACCCTTTTGTTTCTCGATGTAGTATATTGTAAAATAATAAACATTGGATACCATAGTTTCATAATCAGAAAGTTATATATTTGCTTGTTAATCCCATTTTGATGCTAAACAAAGAAATATTAAACTAGTTTTTTAAAGGAAATTAATTAATATACATTACAGTTAGCTTAAAATATTTAGTACATGAGTATGCAAATGAGTTACTGTTAAATTAATTAAATGCTATTAATTACTGTTAAATTAAATATATTATTTGATGTATTTCACTTAAAAATAAATGTAAAAAAAGAAATATTAATAAACCAAATACACCAACCCAAAATTAACACGATTTATAACCATTATCACGTTAATATGTTTTTACTAATATAAAACGCTTTTCAATTGAAAGTTTAAGTTGAAATACAAGCATTTATATACATTTAATGTTAAATAGTATCTGATGGAAACATCTTAATAATACATGTTAAATATTATTAAGGGTGCAATTTTTTTCAGATATATGGTAGGTAATTTCGGGTGGCATCTTTTCAGCCTTTAATTAATTAAAGATAATAAGATACAATTGATTTATAGCTAGAGTCAAAAATATAAGCTTTATAGGAAACCCAGAACCAAGCATGCTGGCAAGAACTTCAGTTGCATCAGAACAACAATGTATTCAATACTAAACCAAATGTCTGATACAAAAGTGGAATCCAAAGATTAATTAATTTGACTTGACCTTACATTTTTCATAAATCTCTGAATCTGTTTGATAAAAAACTATATCTCCAGTGTCACTGACATAGTGATCTTGTCTCATGCTTGTTATTAGATTCTTGATCAAGTGAAATGGTAATGGTCCTGATTTCTTTGGCTCCCTGTAATACTTTCCTAGCACATGCTTAGCTGCATTTGTCTGCAAAACCAAACCAATGTAAGAAAATTAACATTGTAAATTTTTGAATACGTATCAGGTGTCACACAAGCCTATTTTCTTCAATTTTCGTTTGATCGTAAATTTCTATAAATTAAGAGTGTGGACATCCCACACATATTCATGCCAGGTTCGTTAGACCTGTATTCTTCATGAAAAATGAAACGCGGATGCCACTAAGTATCAATAAGAACAGCAAAAATAGTGAACATTGTAAATTTTTGAATACGTATCAGGTGTCACACAAGCCTATTTTCTTCAATTTTTGTTTGATCGTAAATTTCTATCAATTAAGAGTGTGGATATCCCACACATATTCATGCCAGGTTCGTTAGACCTGTATTCTTCATGAAAAATGAAAAGCGGATGCCACTAAGTATCAATAAGAACAGCAAAAATAGTGATTTGTGCTTTGAATTTCTATTACTTACTGCTTCTACAAGATGATAATGAGGGATTTGAGGAAAGAGATGATGTATAACATGGGTTCCTATGTCATGGTGAATATGATTAAAAACTCCATAATCTCTATCAATTGTTGTAAGACCTCCTCTTAAATAACTCCATTCCTGCAAAATACAGAACATGGACAGAAATTAGAAAGAACCCAAATGGTCAAAAGTCTTAGAATTGAATATTTAGGACCATGTTTGATTGTTTTCTCTCAATGAAGTGCATGTCTAGAGTTTATATGTTTATAGAACATCGCATTACCTTGCCTCTATACCAAGGAAGTTGCTTCTCATAACCATGGTGATGCAAGTATGTCACAAAGTCCAACCACATTACAAATATCTGCAAGTAACAATTTGTTTAAAGACTACATGAAAATAAAGGAATATAAATGATTTTCTTGTCAATAAACAATGTAAAAGCGTTTAGTAAAAAACGCTGATGAACCAAACACACAAAATTTGTGCTTCTTTTGAAAAAAGAACAAATTATGTATTCTTTGGAAAGCACTCTTTATGAAATGACTTTTAACAAAAACACAAGAAAGAAGACCTAAATAGGAAAACTTACCCAGTAAGGGACACCATAGAGCTTAACTATTTGAATTGGGCCAACAACAAAAGATAAGCAGAAAAGAATAGCAACCATTGTAGACCAGCAAAGAGTTGAAGTTATCACATGTTTCCTTTCATTGGGGGAAAACAATTTACTGTAAGGATTGAAGTGGGAACCTTCCTTTCCTGGACTTCTACTCCACTGAAATGAATCTCAGCAGAAAAGGAGGAATTAAAAAAAATGACCCTTTATCAAAATTCATAAAAAAAAATCAAATTTTTGATCAATGGATTTTAAAATTGGTTATAAATAAGCTTAATTTCTCACCAGATAAAAAGGGTAAGCAAACACTGGGAAAGGTATAGTGTATCTGAACATTTTTGTATTCTGGTCCAAACTCTTGTATAACTTCTCACTCAACTAAACAAAGAGACATAGAAAAAGACCAATGAAAATAGTTAACTAATTAGTCTATTAAAAGAATATTATGAAATTAGACGTGCACTTACTGGAACCCATGACTCGTCATTTTCAACATGTCCATGGTTTTGATGGTGTGTTCTGTGGCTAATTCTCCTACAATATTCATTCAAAAGTGGGATTCATTCTGTATCTTTCAAAGCTCAAAGCTAAGTACTTACAAGAAACAGAAGAAAATACATCTCCAAATATGAAACAAAGAAGAAAGCTATTCAGAATTTGAGATCTCACCATCCATTATAAGGCACAAGAATTGAAGAGTGCAAAATATGCCCAACAAAGCTATTCAACAATGGATTGCCTGAAAAGCTTCCATGACCACTGTACAATCAGGAAAAGTATACACATACCCAAGATTAAACCAATGCAAATAAAAAAAATAAAATTAATGAAATGGGCATTCATAAAAATCAGATCTTTAATGATTTTACCAATCATGACCCAGAACAAAGATAGCCCAAAACATTGTTCCTTGAGCAATCCAATAGATGGGCCAAACAACCCAATTGTTGAAATAAGCAGCAAAAGCAACCATTGCAAAAACAACAAACAAATCTCTGAATACATAACTCAGAGACCTCCATGGATTCTTAACCCAACAATGTTCGGGAATTGCAGCTCGGATCTCAGCAATTCTGAATGGTGGAGGAGCACTTGGATCAAAATCATCTTCATTATCTCCAAACCCAAGATTCAAGTCCCCCATATTTTCCCCAAAGGTGATTCCTTTCACTAAGAGGTCTCACCTTGGGATCAGTGTTTGTTGATCTCCCTGTTCTAGCACAAAGCCAACTGATAATAATATAGAAGAATACACCGAAGGGTTTCAGAGGTCTGGTTCAGGGTTTAACCGAGTAGCTATTATAATAATAACAAAAGGTAGTGAAATGTCTCAAATATCCCTCTCATTAAACCAAAGAAATCATTTAGTTGACTAGAAAAAAATATCACTTAACCTTTTAATTTTATAAAAAGTATTTTTTATTAGTATTATAAACAAAATAATAATATTTTTTTAATATATTATTTTATTACTAAATAAATAGAGGATAAAAGTTATTTTTTTGTTATATTATTTATAGTAAAAATTATTAAAATATTAAATAAATAATAAAATTTATCATTCTTTGATATATTTTATAAAATATAAAAAAAATTAAATAACACATTTATAATATAAAAAATTAATTAATATAAATCTTTTAATATAAGGAAAAATATTAAATAAATAATAAATTTATCATATTTTCACCTAATATTAAAGATTAAATAATATATTTTATAATATAAAAAATTAATCAATAAAAATCTTACAATGTATCTGTACGATGCCTTACACAAAATTAAAATGCAAAGAGAGCTACACAGAGGCACAAAAATATTGTTTTAGAAATATTTTTTTAATTCGCAAGAATTTAATTCACCACTACTTCTGTGATAATAAAGTCACTGTTAATTATGTAACTTGGTCACTGAATTTATTTATTTTTAATTATTGGATCGATGATTGCTATTTTGTAAGTAAAAAATTTAAAAAAATAATAATTTTCAAGAATTTATGGACATGTTGGGTTCTTAAAAAGTGAACAATGAACAAGATATATTTTATAAATGATTAAAACTAACAATTTTATTCAAAATATTTTTATTTGAAATTTGTTTAATTTTTTCGCATATAATTAGTATGTTAAAAACTTTTTTAAATCTATATTTAAACTAAAATATTTTTTATTTTTCTTAATTGGTTTCTCTTCCATAAAGTTATGAATTAAATTAGTGAGGTAGGAAAATTTTGGAATACCTAGGATGGCCTGTTAAGTGAAAAGGTCTTTTATTATATTTATTAAATAAGAAATGATATACTTTAGCTTGACGAAATGAATATACATACATATAAAGATCATATTTGTGAGATCGTGGAAGGTTAATTATGAAACTAGACGTGATTTTGAACAACTTGTCCCTAGTTTTCACATTACGTGTTTAACATATTATTTGTGTTTTTGTTTTTGGCCGAAAATATTGAATTTTTGCGTGTTAGAATATTTTAAGTAACAATTAATTTTTGACCTAATTTTTACTATTTCCCATTATTCGTGTACCTAATAATAGTATCCCTAACCAAAATTGTATCCTACAAACCTTGTAATATACATCTATCCCTACCCATCCTATCCATCCATATGTTGAGTGATTATTAAAATAAAAAAAAATTAAAAATACTTATGTATGATATTGTTTTAAAAAAATCTAATGATTTAATAATATGTATTTTATAAAAAATTGTAATATAAAATGAACCTTGCGTATTTCTTAATTATAACATGTGTTATCGAATATTTTCTTTAGAGTAAGATATCATAAATCTATCATAATATCAACGATAATTTTTTAACTATAATATTTTTTATCCAACATTTTCTTTAGAATAAGATATCATAAATCTATTATAATATCAACGATGATTTTTTAACTATAATATTTTTTATCCAATATTTTCTTTAGAATAAGATATCATAAATCTATCATAATATCAACGATAATTTTTTAACTATAACATTTTTTTATATGTTGGATTGTATTTTCTAACAAAATGTCATGTTATTTTAAATGTATCTTATATTTTTCATACATAACATCCTCATTTTATGATTATATGTATGTAAGGTTTGTGCATTAGCCAAGTCTCATAAGTTGTCATATATTTTTAAGCATGTAATAACTAATGCACCCTTTGATTTGCTATACATAGGCATTCAAGGTCTTACTCCTAAACTTGTTAATGTTGAATGTTATTTTTTATTGATAGTAGATGATCGTGGACGTTTCTCTTGGATTTACTTATTAGGCATATATGATCAAGCTATAAGTATGTTACTAAGGTTTCAAGTAATGGTAAACTATCAATTTCATAAGAGTAATAAGTAAAAAGTGATGACATAGGAAAATTTAAACAATTGATTAAGTTTGTCACTAATTTGGGCATTGATTATAGGTGGACGTGCTCACATTCTTCTACCCAAAATGATATGGTTGAGTGTTAACATAGAAGTATAGTTAATCCTAGTCTCATTCTATTGTATAAATATGGAGTTCCTTTAGTATTGGTCATTTGCCTTTCGTGATGCTCTTTTTATATTGAATAGAGTACTTAGTAAAATGTTACAATATGTGTTTTTTTATGAACTCTTGTATAATAAAGTGATTGATTATTACTTTCTTCATGTCTTTAGGTGTGCTTCTATTCCTTGCGTATGACCCTATATTCATCACAAAATGAAAACTTAATCAACATTGTGTTCTTTTATGGGATATACTCCTAATCATTTATGTCTTAATATGAATTCCAAGAAGATTATCACATCTAGAAATGTTGTTTTCTATAAAGGTGAATTTCTTTTTCTTACTTTACCTATCAAATGTTCTAGTGGTTCCATTAGTTCCTCTCAATCATTGTCACCTAATATATATGTGCCACAATAGATGTCTAAAGTGCCTCTCCATACATTTCCTCCTAATATTATCTATACATTTGATCCACACATCTTGCCAAATACTTCAATTTCATTTGCTACGATTTTACCACCATCTCTTTTATCAATAGTTTTTTTTCTTCATGAGTTGTTAATACCAAATACTTCATCTATTGAATTTCCTCATATTGCTCTAGTTACTAAAGGCATGCCTCTTATTCATAAACCTTCAGCTATATTAATGTTCATCCAATGATAACTCAAGCTAAGGTTGGTAGTTTTCAACCCAACGCAACCCAACGCTTTAGTTTCAATTTTCATGCCTCATTTGACTGCTTTTGCTACTTATCATAAAGCTAAAGATACTCTTCAATAGAAACTTGCTATGATAGAGGAATATAATGCTATAATGCACAATAAGATATGATCTTTGGTGAATTTTCCTGCTGATGCTAAAGTTATTGGCAATAAGTGGTTACAAAAAAATTAAAGAAAATGATGATGGATATTAAAACAGTATAAGTCTCGGCTTGATGCTCAAGGATTCTTACACACTACTGATTTTGGATTATGTTGAAACATTCAACCTTGTCATTAAAATTACGAATGTACATATTATGCTTACTTTTACTATTTATTTTAATTGGGGAATTATGCAATTTGATGTTAATAACATATTTTTAAATGGACAATTGGAGGAAGATGCTTACATGTGTCAACCCTTTAAATTTGTTAATCCTTCATATCCTACCAAAGAGTGAAAATTACACAAGTCTTTGTATAATTTAAAATAAGCCTTTTAGGCATAGTTTCACAAGTTGTAAAAGTGCTTGTTGGATTGGGGTTTCATCAACATAAGAAGTGGCACAAACTTATTTGTTAAAAATTTAGGAAATGACTTGATGCTAGTCCTAATATATGTTGATGATACTATTTTTACATGCTCTAATGCCACCACTGCTTTGCAACAGTATGTTACCAATTTACATCATCAATTTGTACTTAAGGATTTGGGTGTTTTTCACTTCTTTTTAGGATTATAGGTTACCAAAAATGGTGAAGATGTGCATCTAAGTCAACCTAAGTATATTTCTAGTTTGCATTCTAGATTTGGCTTGGAGTATTCTAAGGCGATCTCCTCCCTCATGGCATCAATGGGACTATTAAGTAAGGTTGATGAGATTCCATTGGAGGATCCTACCAACTATAGAAATTTGATTGGATTCCTATGATATTGTGTGGTTGCAAGGCCAAAAACTGAGTTTATCGTTAGTAGATTGTCTCAATTTTTGAGTTGTTCCACTAATGTGCACTCAAAGGCTGAAAACATGTGCTTCAATATCTTAGAGGATCAAAAACGTTTGGTATAATGCTATATAAATCAAGTCACTTGGATCTGTATGGATACACTAATGTTGACTGGGATGGGTACACTAATGATAGAATATTGACTAGTGGCCACTGTACAATGCTTGGTAGGAATCTAGTTTCTTAGAGTTCATCTAATCAAAAGATGGTATTGAGACTTCAACTGAAGATGAAATCAAGCCTTAGCATTTAGGGAAACAAAAGGTAACTTGTATTATTACCTTGCCTAATGAGTTTAAAATTCAAGTAACTTCCTATACTGATGTCTGACAATGTTAGAGCACATCATATGGAAAAAATCCCTCTCCAACACGTTCGCACCAAGCTTATAGAGATTAATTGTCATTTCATTCATGACATGGTTTTAAGAAAAAAGTTATAGATACAATATTGCAACACAAATGAGCAACTAGCTAACATTTTAACAAAACCTCCCAGAGGAGAAAAGTTTCAAGGACTAATAAGCAAACTCATGATCTTGCTTAAACCTTAAAGTTTGAAAGAAAGCGTTGAGCCATATTTGTTAATGTATGTTTATGTTAGCAACTTAGCCATCAAGTTGTTACAATAAACCTATACATAAGTAAATGGTAAGAAGCCAAGTAATTAACTTGAGCATTTTTTTCTAAATGCACTGTTATATTTTCTCTTTTTCTTTACTCTCTCTTAATCTTCTTAATCAATACTATAGATTTTATATTATGAAAATTCCAAACAACATAAGTAATATAATTGAAACTAATTTAATTAAAAATATTTCTATCTTGATCTCTTATCTTTTTTGTTATTTTCAAATACAAATAAATAAACCTAAGCTATGTATGTTCAATTTTAAACACAACACACAAATCTAACACAAACACGAGGCTCTTAGATTAGTTTAGGTTTATTAATATTGAATTTAGATTAAAACGAGTCAACTCACTTATACCCATTTAATAAGAAGGTTGATGCAGGTCGAAAGGTTAACTAGTAACCCATTTAATAAAAACATATTATTTTTTATTTTTTCTTGATTGAGTACATTTTATATAGTATGTACTTAATTGTTATATTTTTGTTATATCTGTATGTTACAATATAACATAATTTATATAAATTAAGATTCAAAATAAACAGATTTTTTACTATTAATGAAATATATAAAAATCTTTATATATTAGCATTAGGTTGGATTAACCTGATTAAATAACTCAACCTGTTCATAAAATGGATTAAAATGAGTCATATCATGTTAACGTGGCTATAAATATATCGTGTATAGGCTTCAATAACTGATCAAATTAATAACTTGATTGTGTTTGAATTTAACAAATATTTTCTTCAAAGGTATAAGTTCTTCTTAAGTTTGGTAATTCTTCAAAAAAAAATATTTTAAGCATCTATTTTTTTAAAGTAGGCATACAGGATCTTATCATTAATCAAAAAAGTACACTTTAATATTCTATTTTTGAAAGTATATATTTAGATTCATTTAATTCTTTACAAATTTCAATCAAGTCTAAATAGTATTTTAATTTTTTTTCTTTTATGTTTTTCATAATTTTAATTTTTTTAACTTCAACATTTATAAAAATTATGAATTTTTTATTTTTTGACATTTCAAATCTAAGTTTTCTTTTGTATTATTTTTTAATTTTTTGTATTTTAAAAATTTTAATTTATTTTTAAAAATATTACTTTTTGTATTTTATTTTCAAAATTTCAAATTTACTCTACAATCTTAGTGTATACATTAAAAGATATAAAATCAAAATATACATTTTTATAAATTATAAAAACATAGGTATATATTTTAAAAAATAGATGATTAAATTATACTTTTAAAAAATCATAGGATTTATAAAACTTCATCCCTTCTTGAAGAGCATGGTTATTGCTAAAACAAGGCTTGCCTTTTCAAATATGATTATTGCTAAAAGAAGGTTTAGCTTTCAAATAAAATAAAATTGAGGAATAATGATCTCAAACGTATGCATTATATAAAATTTAAGTAATGAAATTGTGATTTGACTGGTTTTACCCAATACGATTTATCCTTCCATAATTTTTCAACTAAATATGTTTGTTAATTATTTTTATTTTTTATTTTTTTATTTTTTAAGGAATAATTACCATAATATAAGGTGTTCTATAAATTTTTAAAAATTATATTTTTGAATTATATTTTTTATTTTTTATAATATTTTTTTATAGAATAAATTAAGTCTTTTGATTTTTATATTTATATGTATTTGAAGAAAATGATTAAAACATTAAATATGTATATAATAACAAAAAAAATATTTTTGTTATTATTATTATTTTTTTAAATTTTTCTTAAAAATTATTAATAAATATATTAATAATTATTTTATAAAATAAATTATAAATTTAAATCGTTATTAAGTTTAAATAAGGGATGGATTGATACTTGATCGCCTTTTAAAACTTTTGTAATATATGTCAAGCACAACGCAATCAAGCTTATTAGTCCGATGATGTTGTCAAAAACTCCGACCTAAACTCTTTTGATACATTGATTATTAGGACAATTAACCTATAATTAAGGGAATGTTTATTACCCGAGCAAAAAGTTAGATGGGGAAGTCAGTTTTTACCACCAAATTATCCAATTTATTATATAATTAAATTATCACAATTTTTTATTGTTATTAATAATAATAATGGACAAACAAACAGAAAATAATACTATATTTTTTTTATTGTAGAAAATAATAGTAGATTTAGTAATCAAATTTATATATATATAAACTACTCTTTCAGTAAGGATTTGGTTTTGTCCCGTGAAATAATTTTATATTTTAATAATATTTTAAATTAAGATATTTTAATTACATAATTTTATAAATATTCCACTAAAATGTCATTTTTTGATTATGAATAAGAAACACTCTATTGATATAACTATGAAAAATATACACTTAAGTCACATAAATTAAATTCATAGTTACGTAATTAAAATATTTTTTTTCTTTTTTATGTATTTCATGTAAAAATTACATGATTAAAATATTCAAATAACATATTTTTAGTTTTTTCTTTCTAATTTTTGACCGAACCAAATATTTCTTAGCAATAATTATTTCCCTTAAAAAATTGAAAGACAATATTATGTGAATACCAATAAATGAATACATTAAATGGAAAATAAAAGCTGAATTAGAAAAATACCTGGGCCCTGTACCGCATTATTTCTTTAATGTGTAATAAATGTGATTGAAAATATGAAATTTAAATATTTTATCTACACATTTATGATCATTGATAACACTTAAAATAATGTATTAAAATTTGAATTTATTTTTAATAAAGTTACCTTATAATCAAGGATTATCTATTTAAAAGCGATTAGTAAGTAGTTTTAATTTAAAATAAATAAATTTTTAAATATAATATTTATAAAATTATATATAAATCATATTTGTTAAAGAATCTGAACTGAAATAATCTTCGAAAACACAGTTAAAATATGAGATTTATTGAGATTTATAAGATATATTTCAGCATAGAGTTTGTTTGATGTGAGACATAAAAAAAACTTGGTAATATTTATATAATAAAACTATGTTTTATTTAAATTTTAAATTTTAAGTTTTTAACGTTTAATATTTTAAAAAAATTCATTAATTTAAATATTTTTTTAATTAAAAATGACTAATACTATTTTGTAATTTTTTTATATAATGTTATTTATAGATATAAATTCTAAATAGATGGTTACCTATGTTTAAGTTTTCAACCAATTTCTAGATCCAAACGTGAAGACAAAGTTAAACAGAGTTAATAACAATTAAATAATATTTATTTAATTTACGTGTATTTAATATTATTTTATGGTTTCAATTATCTCATACACATTTTACAGCCTGGATCCACAGTCCTAGCTTTTTGGAGACAAATAGACATATAACTTATTGTTAGGTAAAAAGCATTGTCATTTAATCTCTAAAATGTCGGCTTACTCCTTTTAACCTTAATTTAGAGGGAAATATTGGGTGATTGTTGTTGGTTGACAGTAGTAGACTAGACACTTAGGGAAAATTACAATCCACCGTCTAATTATTTTTTAAAATTATATAAAATAACAGTACTCTTAAATAATGTAAATGACATAGAATAATATTCAATTAATGTGAATTTAATATTAAATTAGTTTAATTAATTAAAATTTAATTCAATGACTTTCTTAAATATTTTTTTAAAGCTTCTAGAAAAAAGGAAAAAATAAATAAACATATCCTATCATATGCGCTAGCTTCTTTATAAAATCGTTTTCTTCTTAAACTTCTTCAGCCTAAAATCGCTTTCTTCTAAAAACTTGTTTTTTTGTGTAAAATAGCTTTTAGTATAAAAACAAACAAATAAGAATGCAAGTTACTTAACTGTATGATATAAATGAGAAAACAAGGTGAGAGAAAATGAGAGATTTTAACATAAAGCATATTTATTGATTTTAAAAAAACTGATGACCAAATATTACTTCTTTAACTTCGGTAGGTCATTGCCAAAGGGCACGCAAGGTTGGTAGTGACAATGTTGTCATGTGGTGGAGGATCTTAATTGGGTTTTTTTTTTCTTTTCCCTAAAATAAATTAAGAAAATAACAAAAAATAATATATAATAAAAATAATATATTAATAATTTACCTGTATCAAAATTATTATAATTTAATTTAAACGATATTTAATTAGATAACGTTTAAAATTAAATAATATATTATTTTTTTAATAAAAAATATATAAAGTAAAAATAAAAAATATTGTTTTTTTATTATAAACTTTAATAATATTATTTTTAATAAATTATCTTTTATTATGAATTTAGGAGGTGACAGAAAATAGAAAGATCAAAGTGTATGGCTAAATTCAATGCAGAGATAGGGAAGAAAGTAATTACATAAAATATTCATATAATATATATACTTTATGTAAACAATATTTTACAGTTTTTAATTAATCTAACAAATAAAAATAAGGACGATCAAAATATCCATGACATGCTTAACTATGATGGATGTGCTATGGATCGGACCCTTTGGAAGAGAGCAAACTAAAATTCTCCGATTCCAAGTATTGATTTACCTAAAAAAAAATCTTTACTTGTATTTTTTTTTAATTGTGTCAGTATTTACTCTCTCCTTTAAGATAGTTAACAGGTAATTTTGGTTTTCTTTATATTGTAATTTATGAAAGAGTTAAAATGCTTAATCAATGATCACTGGGACCTAGCTTTAGGGTCACAATTTTTTTTTCACGAGGAAGAGACTTCTAAAGTTACCACTACTGATAGTACAAATTACAAATATTGTCTCATGAAACTTAATGTCAGGGGACAACATCTTTATTGTCATATACTTTAAAGTCAAAAATTATTGTTGTGTAATCATAAATTCTCAGTAACTGTAAAATATTAAAGAATAAAAAAATAAAAAATACACAATATACAAATTATAATGGATACTTCAAACTAAAGAACAAATTATTTTCGTTGTAAAAAGATAATAAAAAAAATTTAACAATGTAAAAAATTATTACAAATAAACTCTTAATAATTTTCTCACACACTTAAAAGATAAAAGAAATTACAAACTTAAAAGATAAAAGAAATTACAAACTTAAGAGAATTTTTTCAAAAAATTCTTACTCAAAAACTTCTTATATAAGTTTTTTTTCTTCTATTTTTAAGAAAATTAACAATGAATAAATAAAGTCATATTTATAGTATTCAAGTTCCCATTTTATATGTTAAATATTTCTAAATTCATTAAAATCATTTATTTATTTTTTTCATTCTTCATTCAATATGAGAAGTCATCTTGTATGAATTTTTTTTCTAAATTAAACACCTTTTATTTTGTCTAACAAATTTAATATTATTTTTAATCAATTAATTCTAAATTCTAATTTTAAGAGCTTAGTAAATTTGATCAATCAATTCTAAATTCTAATTTTAATAGCGTAGTAAATTTGATCAATCAATTCTAAATTCTAATTTTAAGAGCCTAGTAAATTTGAGGTAGAACTATTAGTTTGATTATTTCATTACATAAAAACTTCGTATTTCAATTTCAACATCAATTAGTATTTTTTAATAGGTAAATGTCTACGTAGATGAGTTGTTGGTGCCGGGTATTTTTCACTAACTAAAAATATACGTTTAATAATATATATTATTTTTAATTTAATAAAATTTATACAAAAAATAAAAATATTTATAATTATGTTTACTAAATATTAAATTTAGTTAAATAATTATAAATATAATTAAATTATTTGTTTTTATAGTTACTAAACAATCTAATTATATGGATTAAGTTCATAAGTAAATATATAAAAATATTATTTAAAATAGTAAAAAAAATTGAGTTTTGAAATTTAACAGGACAGAATAAATGCATTTTCTTCATCGATTTCTCCATAAGTGAAAATTACAATTTTTCTTCCTCACCCGGTGGAAACACTACCATCAATATCTCACCCAAAGAAAAATAATGATTTCAGCCTCTTGCATGATGACCTCGTCACTTGATCAAGAGGATTTTCCTCTCTTTAAAATCTTCTATTCCCTTCTTTCTGCTCATTTTTATTTTCTCAATCTCCACTTATCTTAAAAACTCTATTTTCTATCTTGGAAAAACCTAACTTGTCGAACATTAACCCAATTCACATAATTGTCAACCATCAACTTAAGTTTTCTAATAAAAAACATTAACCGAATCACACAAGATTTTTGTGTGTTTTATGAGGCTCAAATGAAAAATTCTGAGGAACGAGATGAAGATAATGATGACATTGGCAAAAGAAATGGAGTCACGACAATGCTAATGATGCAGAATCTGATGGGATTGACGGTGTTGATTCCATCGGAGCCATGAATTCTACAAGTGAAGGAGGTGAAGGCTAATTTCAAAGGCCAAAGCCAAGAAAGTTCTAATATTTGTTCCTATAAATTAAAAAAAGAAAAGAAAAAAGGAACCAGAGTGGCTTGCATATGGCAGCAGTCAGAACAAATCACAGCAGTGAATCTAAATGTTAACAAACAAAGCTAATTCTCTCATAAATTACCTGGTAGTCCCTGTATCAGAGATTAAAACGGATCTATATCACAAAGGAACTGAATAAAATGGATATTACTACAAATCCACATTGTAGACAAATTTCAAACTCAGTTCAGTTTCATGCAATGCAAACTATCCTGCATTTATTCTCTGTTACATGCTATGTAACGCTACCAGGCAAACAAACAGAAAGATGTTCTCAATAGAGCTAACAGGTGTATTCAAAGTTTCTCGTACATATTTAAAAAATGGAGATGGTCATAAAATAATGGAAAGCCTCTACCTCTGCGACCCTCAATCAGACATACCTATGCTGTGTTAAGTTTAAAACTCTCTATGTAATTGTCTAAGGCTGGCATATTATATCTCACTGCATCAATGAAGTCTAGCCAATAAAAAAAGAAATAGATAGGTATCATAAATTTACTTTTATTCCAGAACAACTTTTGCTCCAAGAGCTTTCAGTTTTTCAGCAAGTTGCTCGCCTTCCTCCTTTGACAGTCCTTTCTTCAAAATTGATGGTGTCTTCTCCACTAAGTCCTTTGCTTCCTTAAGGCCTAAATCAGTGAAGCTTCTGACCTCCTTGATCAGTTTGATTTTTGAAGCTGCTTCATATGATTCCAATTTAATTTCAAATACTGTTTTTTCCATTTTCTTCTCCTCCTTTGCTGCTGCTGGCGCTTTCATAGCCATTCCAGCTAATCCAGCAGCTCCAGGTTTTGCAACTCCTACAGTTGGTGGTTCTTTCATTCCCTTTTTCTTCATGATAATGGAGCCCAATTCAGCAACTTTGGACAGAGTTAGTCCTGCTATTTCATCAACAAGTCTAAATACGCGCTCAGTAGGGGGGCTGCGATGCTCTGTGGGATCAAATGTCGCTGGATCATAATCAGCAGGGAGCCTCCTTTGGTCAATCTCCACTTCTTCCTCTTCTTCCGCTTCTTTTCTTGCAGGTTGACTAAAGTTTCTGAACACACTGCTTAAATTATTAGCATTGACTGCCATCAAAGTGGGAACAATGGGTTTCCTAAAAGATCCATTAGTCAAATGGTGCCCCAATCTTAACATGAAGCTCATCTTCAGGCTTGTAAAGCAGCAAAAAAGTATTATCTGAAACCAAACTACAAGAAACTCATTCTTTCACCTCCTGACTCAACATCAGCAAAAGACCTTGAATTCAAATAAGAAAAAGAGAATAATAAGCAAATTTCTCATCAAAATTGTCTGCTGAGAACTAAAGTTAGCAAAAAAGAAAGCTAACAGTCTAGAAAGTAGAAGACTACGAAAAGTATTTAAAAAGAACATTTTGAATGTGAAAGCACAAGTCTGTCTGATTTCATACTTCCAATTAAAAAAAAACAAAGATTTAAACATGAGCTAAGGGATAGATGTATAGAAACAATGTTGTCCCTTACTCCTAAGAGTTTAAGTTTAGGGGAAAATTGGTTTTTCAATAACTTTTAACATGATATTAGAACTGGAATTCTTGTGTTCAAGACCCAATAATCTCAATTGTTATATTGCAAGTATTTGGTATGCATGATACATAGAACCAACACTTGTGGATGAATGATAGAATGTATAAAAATAATATTTTTCCTTCTCCTGGTAACATAAGCTTTAGGAGAGTTGGTTTCTCAACAACTTCTAACACTAAGCATGAAGAGTGAGCTCGAACCTCTGATTTTGATATAATCGTTAGCAGAATGTTCAAATTCAATCAAGATATTGATCTGTCAACAAATAATAAAAACCAACAACTGATTCTGGGAAAAATTCCCATCTTTCATTTTTCTACTCTTCTTTGATGCGTTTTAACAAACAGATTGCGTGCTTTACTAAAACATGCACATCGACAAAGATACATAAAGAAAAAAATAGCTGAGATGTGAACTCTTCTAATCAATACTTACATTCAAGAAGGAAAGTTAATATTATAACCATGGTAAAAAGGAGAAGTGGTGTAGATAAAAAGATCAACACAAAGAAATGAGAGAGAGAGAGTAATTTACGTTACTTGAAATTGGCCGGAACGGCGAGAAGAAAAGAACCAGCAGTAGATGGGATTAGGGACTGCTAGGGTGAGGAGGGGTTATAGTAGTAGTACTGTATGGGGGTGAAGGTGGATCAGATGGCAACTCACAGATGAGCGATCCCGGACGACGAAGAAGCGCACTTGTGTGCGAGAGACGAGTATTAAAATCCCTCAAATTTTCAATTTTTTATAAATATACTTTACTTACTACTTTGACTTTAAAAAAATGTAATTTATATCTATGAACGTGCATAAATCATATTTTTTATATTGTAAAAAATAATATTTATATAATACGAATTATATTGTAAAAAATAATATTTACATAATACGAATTATATTGTAAAAAATAATATTTACATAATACGAATTATATTGTAAAAAATAATATTTACATAATACGAAGAAAATAAAAATAAAACTTCTTTAAGGAATAAATAGAGTTTAGAGATGAATATTTTCAAAGCCTATAATTATAATTTTCATTATTAATAAATATCATATGATTTGTCTTCGAAAATAATAATAACCGATAAGACATAAAACGAGGATGTTTATTTAAAATAAAAATGTGGTTAACAGAAACTAAACATATACTAATAATATTATTATTATATATATAATTATATAAAAAAATACACTTTAAATAATAAAATATACAATACTTGAAATAATTAAATTGAATTTTATTTATTCTTATTTTATATTTTTATATTTTACTTTAAAAACACGTGATAAATATTTAAAAGATAAAAATTAATGTCAATATTTTAAATAATGTACTAATATAAGAATTATGTTACTTTAATTTTTTAAAATTAAATATATTTTTGAATAAACATTAAAAAATAAAAAACATGATTAAACATTGAAAAAACTACTATCACTTATAATTTACGAATATTACCATAATATACTTGAATCTGATACATTAATATCTATGAATATTAACATAACCCTCTTCGAATTATACTATGTAATTAAATCTATTAAGAATGATTGAAAAATCATCCCGTGGTGTTGTTTAGGATTTATTTAGAAAATTGTTTTTAAATGCATTTATTTATAAAAAATATAAAATTAATATTTATTTTAAATTTTTATTAAATATAATAAAATAATACATGTCATACATAGATACTATACATACATATTTGTATTTTTAATAATCATATATTAAATAAAATAATTTTTAATTTTAAAAAAATTACACCAAATTATTAACAAATTTTTATTGAATTTAAACAAAATTTTCATTTTCAAATATTATCCTTTATAATCTTACTGGTCACAATCGAACATGTTTGTCATCTCTTCTGCCCAAAACATACTATAAAACTAGGTGACAAAGAGCATACATCCAAGTGCCAAACCTCCTTTTGTAAAGAATTAAAGTATTTGCTTGTCATTAGTTAAATTTTTTCAACAACTATAACTTACAAAGCAAATCTCTTTATAGTAAAGTGGTTCGTTATTCTTCACCTTCACCTTAATTAATTGTTATATTTGAACAAATAAAAGTTGTCTTGATTGGAGTGGATAGCATGAAAATGCCAGACAGAGAGTAGTCGTATAATCATTTTCATCTGATGAAAACAGTAATACTGATTTATGAATAAAATAAGACGTGGTTAAGAAATAAATAAAAACGTTCAATGTGAGAGGAGAAAACAATGTGTGAAAATATTAAAACACAACTTGAAGAGAACGAGGATGTTATCAACTTCATATATTTCTTTCCTTTGATTCAAGACAGTGGAAGTGGTTCCACAGACAACATAGTGTTAAAGTCCCACATTGATTGATCATTGGGTTTCTGTTGCATTTATAAGTCTATGGCAACCCTTCCTCTTTGAGAGCTCTTTTGGAGGGAGTTAGGCCATGGATTTCTTCATGGTATCAAAGCCAAGTCGTTGCTTTATACAAATTTGAAACTCTTGTTCTCTAAAACAGAGATTTCTTTCTCTGAAAATATTTTTTTTTCTCGTGAAAAAAATTTTCATTCAAACACCCTTACAAATATTAATTACAAACATCAATTTTTAAGTAGTATTTCTCCCACCTAATTTTACCAGATTACTCTAAACACAATTCTGAACATTTTGGTAAAAATAGATTAGGAGGAAAACCACCCACGCGCCCTCACGCGCCGCTTGAAGTGGAGGGTAAATTTTTCACGCGCCCCACGCGCCCCCACGCGCCGTCTGGAGGTTGAAGATGATGACGTGTCGTCCGGTTCGGTTCGGTTCGGCCGGTCCGGCTCGGCGCAGCGCGGCTCGGTCCGGCTCGAGGGCGTAGCCGGTCCGCGCCTTGGCTCGGCTCAGGTCACCTCGGTTCGGCTCAGGTTGGTCCGGCCAGCGGTTCGGTTGAACCCGGTTTTCTCGGTTTTACACAGTTTCCATATTTTTGGCCGGTTCGGTCTATTTTAAAGGTCTAAACCCGGTTTTTTTTTCCGGTTCTGGATTCCTAACACCCGTCCGGTTCATTTTTTCAAGTTTTTAAAACCAAATTTGAACCGGTTTTATGGTTTTTATCCGGTTTAGTATAAATATATATTAAAAACACAAAAAAAAAAAAAAAAAAACAAAACAAAAAATTAGTCCTAAAATTATTACACCATTTTCTAGTTTGGTTACCATAATATCATGACAGAGGGTATAATTTCATTACCTATGGAGCAATCAAATCCAGTTGTTGTACAATCTGTTCAGTCTGAAGGTGTGTTTAATGCTGGAATTGTTCTTAATGAGACTAATTATGATGTTTGGTCTCAAATAATAGAAATGCATATTGCAGAGAGAGAAAAACTCTCTTACATTCATGACAAAAATTTGCAACCCGAAAAAACATCAAACAATTATAACAAGTGGTATGCAGAAAATCAAAAAGTGAAGAGATGGCTACTTATGTCAATGAGTCCAGAAATCATGAAGCGATATTTACGCATACCTACTGCTCTTGAAATTTGGGGTGCTTTGGCGAAAGCATTCTATGATGGAAGTGATGAATTACAGGTATTTGTCTTAAACCAAAAAGCCTTTACTTCTAGACAAAATGGAAAATCACTTTCAGAGTATTATGGAGAGTTAACTGAAATTTTCCAAGAGCTAGACCATCGTGATAAGGTGGTCATGAAAGACCCTCATGATCTAATATCATATCAAGAGTCTGTTGAAAGACTAAGGATACATATTTTCCTTGCTGGATTAGATGATGAGTTTGAGCAGGTTCGTGGCGAAATTTTGCGAAAAGAAACTATCCCAGATTTAGAAGGTTGTTATTCCTTGATTCGACGGGAGGTAGTACGTCGAATCTCATTGAAGGAAAAATCTAGAGATGTTGACGCTTCCGCCATGATATCTAAAAATCGTTCTTTTTCCAATCAGCAAGAACGAAAGGTGACTGATAAATCATCATTTAAATGTACCCATTGTCATCAAAAGGGTCATACAAAAGAACGATGTTTTGAACTGGTGGGATATCCTGACTGGTGGGATCACAACCGTGACTCTCGAAAGAAAAATCCACGACAGATATCTACTGCCACCATTGCTGAAACAACAAAGGATCATGTTGCAACCTCCTCAGCACATGTTGGTAAGATGCTTAAAGTTTTTTCTCCTGTTTTTAATAATACATGGATAATTGATTCAGGTGCAACTGATCATATGACATTCGATTCTAGACAAATCTCAAAACCATCCTCACACAAAACTGTTTGCACTGCCAATGGTAACACAACCCCAGTCATTGGGGAAAGATCTTTGTCTCTCACTAGTACTTTGAATTTAGACTCAGTACTAGTTGTTCCCTCTTTAGAGTATAACCTTATATCTATTTCTCAAATAACCACTGCTTTATCTTGTTTTGTTATTTTTTGGCCTGACTTTTGTGTGTTCAAGGACATTCAAACAAAGCAAACGATTGGTCGTGGTGTTAAGCGAGGAAACCTGTATTATTTGGACTTGGATTCAACAAATCATGCATTGGTAGCAACTGGATCTAACAAGGATGAATCAAATATATGGCTATGGCATAGGAGATTGGGTCATGCTTCTTTTGGATATTTGAAAAAATTATTTCCAAGTTTATTTTTGAGCTTAGATCTTTCTACTTTAAAGTGTGATGTCTGTGAACTAGCAAAAAGTCATCGTTCCTCATTTCCTGTAACCTTAAATAAAAGTCCATCTCCGTTTATGGTTATACATTCTGATGTATGGGGTCCTTCCAAAGTCTCTACGTTGGGAGGATCACGTTGGTTTGTTACATTTATTGATGATTTTAGTAGAATGACTTGGGTCTGTTTAATGAAATCTAAAAGTGAGGTAAACTTCTTATTTAGAAAATTTCATAAAATGGTTCGTACTCAATATAAAACACAGATCCAAGTTCTAAGAAGTGACAATGGAGGAGAATATAAAAGTTCTGAGCTTCAAGAATATCTTCAATCAGAAGGCATTATTCATCAAACTACTTGTGTTGATACACCTCAACAAAATGGAGTTGCAGAAAGAAAAAATCGACACTTGTTGGAAGTTGTCCGTGCCTCATTGATTGAAGCTAATATGTCATTATCTTATTGGGGAGAAGCAATTACTTCTGCTGCATATTTAATCAATCGGGTACCTTCCAGTCCCATTAACTTCCAAACACCACTACAAGCCATCACTGAAGCAATTGTTGCACCAAATGTTCCCAATTTACCTCCTCGTGTCTTTGGTTGTGTGGCATTTGTACACCTACATAAACAACAACGTAGCAAGTTGGATCCACGAGCAATACGTTGTGTTTTTATGGGATATGCCATACAACAAAAAGGGTATCGGTGTTATCATCCTCCTACAAAACAAATGATTACTACTATGGATGTTATTTTTCATGAAGATACAATGTATTTCTCCTCTACACCTGAATTTCAGGGGGAGTACAACCATGCTGAAATTCAGACCCTTACATATAAATTGCTTCCTTATGAAGAAAGACAAATTATATGTGAGGAAAATACAAATAACTTGAATTCAGATGGTAATAACCCTCAATATAGAAAAGACTCAAGGGAAATGGAATCAAGTCCTCATCAACTTCAAGATCATCAAGGAAGTTCCTTACTACCACTAAATGAGTACGAGATTCCTTCTCCACAAGCTGCTGATATACCTAACCAATCGTTTGCAGAGGATGTTCCAACTATTGAACCAACCAGAAAAATACTTCCATCACGTCCTAACAGAGGTATTCCTAAAGCCATGTATGAACCTGAGATTTCTAGTAAAGTCAAATATCCCATGAGTAACTATATGTCTAAACATCGTTTGTCAAAATCAAACGTATCATTTGTGAATCAATTATCTGCTGTATCTATTCCTAACAGTGTGCAGGAAGCTTTAGCTGACAAAAAATGGAAAGATGCTATGAATGAAGAACTAAGATCTTTAGAAATAAATAGAACTTGGGAGCTTGTCGATCGTCCACCAACAAAGAAAATTGTTGGATGTCGATGGATTTTTTCAGTAAAATATCAAGCAGATGGTACAATTGAACGATATAAAGCAAGATTGGTGGCAAAAGGATACACTCAAACATATGGGATCGACTATACAGAAACATTTGCACCTGTAGCCAAAATTAACACTGTTCGGGTCTTGGTATCTCTAGCTGCAAATTTAGATTGGCCATTATATCAGTTTGATGTAAAAAATGCCTTTCTACATGGAGATTTAATTGAAGAAGTCTACATGGATTTACCACCAGGAATCAAGAAATCCACAATCCATGGAGAAAAGGTGTGCAAATTAAAAAAATCACTGTATGGATTGAAACAATCCCCAAGAGCATGGTTTGGCAGGTTCACAAGGTCAATGAAGGCATTTGGCTACAATCAAAGCAATTCAGACCATACTTTATTTCTAAAAAAAGGGTATGGTAAGATCACTGCACTTATTGTATATGTTGATGATATGATAGTAACAGGAAATGATCTTGAAGAAAGGAAAGCGCTACAAACTTACTTGTCCAAAGAATTTGAAATGAAAGACCTTGGTTCCTTAAAATATTTTCTTGGGATTGAGGTTTCTCGATCAACAGAAGGAATCTTCTTATCTCAAAGAAAGTATGCCTTAGATTTATTAAAAGAAACCGGTATGTCAGCATGTCAACCAGCTAATACACCAGTAGAGGAAGGATTAAAGTTATGTATCAAGGTTGATCAAGTTCCAACAAATAAAGAAAGATACCAAAGGCTTGTTGGAAGGTTGATGTATTTGGCACACACAAGACCAGACCTTGCCTATGCTTTAAGTATTGTCAGCCAATTTATGCATAATCCTGGAGAACAACATATGAATGCAGTTATTCGTATTTTGAGATATTTAAAGTCTGCTCCTGGAAAAGGAGTATTGTTCACTAAGAACTCAGAGTTTTCTAGAATTGAAGTATATACTGATGCTGATTGGGCTGGATCAATAAATGATAGACGATCTACATCAGGTTACTTCACTTTTGTAGGGGGAAATCTTGTAACATGGAGAAGTAAGAAACAACATGTTGTGGCCCGTTCAAGCGCAGAGGCTGAATACAGAGGAATGGCACTTGGGCTTTGTGAGGCCTTGTGGTTACAATCTCTCTTAAAAGATTTGACATATCCTGTGAAAGAATCAATTAAGTTATTTTGTGACAATAAAGCAGCATGTGATATTGCGCATAATCCAGTTCAACACGATCGTACAAAGCATGTTGAAGTTGACAGATTTTTTATTAAAGAAAAGTTAGAAGAAAATTCATTGGAATTGCCAAAAATTAAGTCAGAAGATCAATTGGCTGACATCCTCACTAAAGCAGTCTCATATCGAGTATTCACAGAAGTTTCAGTCAAGTTGGGCATGAAAGACATCTATGCACCAACTTGAGGGGGAGTGTTGAATTCAACAAACACTGCAAACACAATTCAACAATCACTGCACCGACGCCAAACATTTTTTCTAATATACACGGCGCCTACCAATCAAGCTGTAAATCATACAATTCAATCATGGTGGTTGGTGAAATAGTAATTAGTATTTGTCTATATAAACAATGTAAATATCCGATACAAATCAAGAAATTATATGAATGAAACGTTTATTTCTTCTTCTGATTATTTCTTCAAACATTGATTTCTTCACATAGTTGAATATGCAGATCAAGCAGACCCCCAATGGTCCGATACCTGCAACAAGCTTGAATTTTGATGGGAATTTGATCCAAAAACATGGAAATAGACGTCTTTCTCATCACTTGAAATCTATATTCTGTTTGTATCACGTCCAAACACAAAAGTTGTAGCCCAGTTGATGGCTACGTAGAATCGATTCCTCCAGCTGATCAAACGTGTTAGATATGCCGAACGCCATATAAACCAACTGGTAAATCCAGCAAGGGCTAAACCCTTGGCCTCCTGCAGATAACACCTTCATGAATCAATTACTCAATTTGACTTTTTAGTTATAGAGAAAAGTCCTGGAAGTGATTCAAAATTTTACCTTGCTTTCTCTGAGATCCACAAGAGCCTTATATCTACCAATAGTGGCCATGCTTCCTAAATGCTTGTAAACAAATGGCTCTGCTTTCTCAACATCTTTCGCACTGTTTGCACGCCCTCCATTGGCTTCTCCAATTTTGTTCAATAAATTTGCCAGATATTTGCCTTGTCGCTCTGCAACCTTCGATAGTTCAAATGGGGTTAGTCTAACTCTAGTGTGAGAGTTGCTATGACAAGCAAAAGAACCAAAACTTGAGTAGCAGAAATCATATGCTATTTAAATTTAGTAGTCTACACATCAAGAGGACAGACCGACATAGCATTCAATCGAAACATTTTTTTACCTAATAATATTTGGGGTGGGGGAGTCGAGCCAATAGTTTCTGAAGAAATCCATGGCCTAACTCCCTCCAAAAGAGCTCTCAAAGAGGAAGGGTTGCCATAGACTTATAAATGCAACAGAAACCCAATGATCAATCAATGTGGGACTTTAACACTCCCCCTCACATCGATTTCTGACCGGGGATATGGAGCGCCTCCCTCTCACACCGGCGTAGGGTCCATTCCCTACAACCGGCCGGGTACCGACCGAGTCACTTGGCTCTGATACCATGAAGAAATCAATGTTTGAAGAAATAATCAGAAGAAGAAATAAACGTTTCATTCATATAATTTCTTGATTTGTATCGGATATTTACATTGTTTATATAGACAAATACTAATTACTATTTCACCAACCACCATGATTGAATTGTATGATTTACAGCTTGATTGGTAGGCGCCGTGTATATTAGAAAAAATGTTTGGCGTCGGTGCAGTGATTGTTGAATTGTGTTTGCAGTGTTTGTTGAATTCAACAGTTTCTTGAAGAAATGTCAAGTCTTTATTGACATAAGAGGGCAGTTGGCATTTGTTATATATTGCTCCTTAGTGAGAAAATTAGAAAAGTCCCACATTGATTAGGAATGAAGATGGGTGTTGGTTTTGGGGCTATAAATAAAGCCCTCCTTCACCATTTGTAAACATCCCAAAATTTGTAAATCTTCCTCTCTTTTGTAAGGCTAATTGATTAGCTCAATTTTGCCCAATTAGTTGTAATTTTGGAGTTCATCCAATTGGAGATAGTGGAAGTGGTCAACGACGCCCGAGGACCTAGGTAACATTTATACCGAACCTCGTTAAATTCCTGGTGTTATTATTTTTCTGCTTTAATATTTCTGTTTCAATATCTGTTTTAGTTTATTTTAGCATTATATTTCCAATAGCATTATTTTGTCGGGTTAGTTTGAGTTCTATTAAATCATAAGTGAATAGTTACTACTTAGAATAGGGAAAATATACCCGATTTTCCCAACAATTGGTATCAGAGCCGAAGGTTTTCTACCTAGGCATTTGTTTGTATTCCGTTTGTTTGCTATTGGAATATAGTTGCTAGTTGTTGTAATTTGAAGAAATGGCGGAAGAAAAATTTCTTTCAAACAAAGGCCAGTCATCCACGTCAAGTAGAACTATGGTGATGAATGCAAGGTTCGAGGTGGAGAAGTTTGATGGAACCGGTCATTTCGGCATGTGGCAAGGCGAAGTTCTAGATGCTCTGTTTCAACAAGGTCTAGACATCGCTATTGAAGAAGAGAAACCAGATGGAGCAGATGAAGTAGAGTGGAAAAATATCAACCGATTGGCATGTGGTACAATTCGTTCGTGTCTCTCAAGAGAACAAAAGTACACGTTCATGAAGGAGACATCCGCAAGTAAGTTGTGGAAGGCATTGGAGAACAAGTTCATGAAGAAGAGTGGACAGAATCGGCTCTATTTGAAGAAGAAGTTGTTCCGTTTTGAATACCTTCCAGGTACTACAATAAACGACCACATTACTGCTTTTAATCAATTAGTAGCAGATTTGTTAAATATGGATGAAACTTTTAAAGATGAAGATTTAGCCTTGATGTTGTTAGCTTCCCTTCCTGATGAGTTTGATCATCTTATTACGAGCTTACTCATTGGGAAGGATAAAGTGTCTTTTGAGGAAGTTTGTGCTGCTTTGTATAGTTATGAAATTAGAAAGAAAGATAAAAGAGAAAGCAGGAATGAAGCAGCAGAGGCATTGTCTGTAAGAGGACGTCCGCAAACACAACATAAAGGAAGGAGAGGTAGATCTCTATCAAAAGGAAGACTTGGTAAAGATGAATGTGCCTTTTGTCATGAGAAAGGCCATTGGAAGAAAAATTGTCCGAAGCTACAAAAGAAAGGAAAAGCTGTGCAATCTGATGCATGTGTAGCTGAAAGCAATTCAAATTCAGATTTTGCATTGGTTGGTTCGTCAACATCATCTCATCCTGGTGATTGGTTTTTTGATTCAGCATGTACTTTCCATATGTCTCCTAACAAGGAGTGGTTCTTTAACTTTGAAGAACTAGACGGTGGAGTTGTTTTCATGGGTAATGATTATCCATGCAAAGTTTTGGGAATCGGTACAATTCGTTTGAAGAATCAAGATGGTTCAACCAGGGTCTTGACAGATGTTCATTATGTTCCAGATATGAAGAAGAATCTCATTGCTGTGGGAGTCTTAGAATCAAAAGGCTTCACTGTGACCATACAAAATGGGGCATTGAAGGTTACTTCTGGAGCACTTGTGGCGATGAAAGGTGTTCGAAAGAATAACTTGTACTACTACCTTGGTAGTACGGTTATTGGGACAGCATCAGCAGCAGTTTCAGAGGAAGAAAGAGATTTAGAAACTACCAAGCTGTGGCATATGCGTTTGGGACATGCTGGTGAAAAAGCTTTGCAAATTCTAGTAAAACAAGGCCTGTTAAAAGGTGCGAGAATCGGCAAGATGGAATTTTGTGAGCATTGTGTATTGGGGAAGCAGAAAAGAGTAAGCTTTGGCACTGCTCTCCATAATACAAAGGGCATTTTGGATTACATCTATACGGATGTATGGGGGCCAACAAGAACTCCATCCATGAGTGGCAAACATTATTATGTCACTTTTGTTGATGATTTTTCCAGAAGAGTTTGGGTGTATCTCATGAAGAAGAAGGATGAAGTGCTGGGAATTTTTCTCAAATGGAAGAAGATGATCGAGACTCAGACTAATAAAAAGATCAAGCGTCTGAGGTCTGATAATGGCACTGAGTACACAAACGATCCATTTATGAAAGTTTGTGAAGAAGAAGGGATAGTGCGACACTTCACTATTCGAAAAACACCACAACAAAATGGAGTTGCAGAACGTATGAATCGGACTTTGCTGGAGAAGGTTCGGTGTATGTTGTCAAATGCTGGTTTAGGCAAGCAGTATTGGGCTGAGGCTGTGACATATGCATGTCATCTCGTCAATCGTCTACCATCGTCTGCTCTTGAAGGCAAAACACCTATGGAGGTATGGTCTGGAAAACCTGCTAGAGATTACGATTTCTTACATGTGTTTGGTTCAATTGCATACTACCATGTAACGGAATCAAAGTTGGACCCAAGAGCCAAGAAAGCCATTTTTTTGGGGATCCCTTCTGGTTCTAAGGGATATCGACTATGGTGCCTTGAAACGAAAAAGATAATCTTTAGCAGAGATGTTACCTTTGATGAATCTGCCTTGTTGCAAAAGGTAACTAAGAAGATTGATGGCACTTTAGAGCAGGTGGAGCAAACTCTGAAACAAGTGGAGTTTGAAAGAAAAATTGTTAATCCAGTTAGTGAAGATAAGACAGAAGCTGATCCTCCATTGACAGAAGATGAATCAGATGAAGAGGTTTTAACCCAAGAACCTCCACAGCAACAAGAAGAAACTGCAGTTGATAGGCCACGACGACAAAATGTCAAGGTACCTGCTCGATACAAGGATTTTGAAGACCTACCTGCTCAATTTAAGAATACGGTAGCCTGTGCACTTTCAGTTGTGCATGATGATGTTCCTTCCATATATAAAGAAGCAATTAGAAGCCCTGAAGTTGAAAGATGGAAGGAAGCCATGGATGAAGAACTTCTATCCCTTCAGAAGAATAAAACATGGAAGTTGACACAACTACCTAAGGGCAAGAAGGCAATTGGATGCAAATGGGTGTATGGAAAGAAAGATGGATTTCCTAACAAAGATGGTATTCGCTACAAGGCAAGGTTGGTGGCTAAGGGGTACGCTCAGAAGGAGGGAATCGATTATAATGAGGTATTTTCTCCAGTTGTAAAACATTCTTCTATTAGAATTTTGTTGGCCTTGGTAGCACAGTTCGATTTGGAACTAGTTCAACTTGACGTGAAAACCGCATTTCTTCACGGTGACTTAGAAGAGGAGATCTATATGTCTCAGCCAGAAGGGTTTATTGTTGCTGGTAAAGAGAATTGGGTTTGTAAGCTAAACAAATCATTGTATGGATTGAAGCAATCTCCAAGGCAGTGGTACAAACGATTTGATCAGTTTATGTTGCAACAAAAGTATACCAGAAGCACACATGATCATTGTGTGTATTTTTGCAAGCTACAAAATGAGTCTTTCGTCTATCTCCTATTGTACGTCGATGATATGTTGATTGCATCGAAGAGCCAAGCAGAAATTGAAAAGTTGAAGGCTCAACTAAGTCAAGAGTTCGAGATGAAAGATTTGGGAGAAGCCAAGAAGATTCTCGGTATGGAGATAAGCAGAGACAGGAAGAAGGGGAAGCTTAGTTTGACCCAGAGTCAATATTTGAAGCGGATACTACAACGTTTTGGTATGAATGAACAGACAAAACCTGTAAGTACTCCGCTAGTTCCTCAATTCAAGCTTAGTGCTCAATTATCTCCTAAGAATGATGCAGAACGAGAATATATGGCAAAGGTACCATATGCAAATGCAGTTGGTAGCTTGATGTATGCAATGGTGTGTACAAGACCTGACATTTCACATGCGGTTGGTACTGTAAGCAGGTACATGCATGATCCTGGTAAAGGACATTGGTTGGCTGTGAAATGGATTCTACGGTATATTATAAATACTGTAGATGTTGGTTTAGTATTTCAGCAGGATAATACCATTGGTCAATGTGCAGTCGGATATTGTGATTCTGACTATGCAGGAGATTTAGATAAGCGTCAGTCAACTACTGGTTATGTGTTTACTCTTGCTAGAGCACCAATCAGTTGGAAGTCTACCTTGCAGTCCACAGTTGCTTTGTCTACTACAGAGGCAGAGTATATGGCAGTTACAGAGGCTGTGAAGGAAGCTATTTGGTTACGAGGTTTGCTTGAAGACTTGGGAGTTGGTCAAAAACATATTAAGGTGTTTTGTGATAGTCAGAGTGCTATTCATTTAGCAAAGAACCAAGTCTACCATGCACGTACAAAGCACATTGACGTTCGTTATCATTTCGTGCGAGAGATTATTGAAGAAGGTGGAGTACTAGTTCAGAAGATTAGTACGACAGAGAATCCTGCAGATATGATGACCAAGGTGGTAACAACAATCAAGTTCAAACATTGTCTGGACTTGATTAACATCCTACAGATCTGAATTGGCACTGGCGTCGTTGATCTAGCAATTGAAGAAATCATTTAAAACCACTAAGTCGCTAAGGTGGAGATTTGTTATATATTGCTCCTTAGTGAGAAAATTAGAAAAGTCCCACATTGATTAGGAATGAAGATGGGTGTTGGTTTTGGGGCTATAAATAAAGCCCTCCTTCACCATTTGTAAACATCCCAAAATTTGTAAATCTTCCTCTCTTTTGTAAGGGTAATTGATTAGCTCAATTTTGCCCAATTAGTTGTAATTTTGGAGTTCATCCAATTGGAGATAGTGGAAGTGGTCAACGACGCCCGAGGACCTAGGTAACATTTATACCGAACCTCGTTAAATTCCTGGTGTTATTATTTTTCTGCTTTAATATTTCTGTTTCAATATCTGTTTTAGTTTATTTTAGCATTATATTTCCAATAGCATTATTTTGTCGGGTTAGTTTGAGTTCTATTAAATCATAAGTGAATAGTTACTACTTAGAATAGGGAAAATATACCCGATTTTCCCAACAGCATTCAATAGGAAGATTACTTGCAGCAACTAGGTTGACAAATTGACCATCTAGTTTATGAGAAAAACGTATTATTGACATTCAACATGCACCTAATAATGGGAAAAAGAAAATACATTGTAGAAGCTCTAAGGGAATACTATACCATGTATGATAAAAGAGTTGTTTTTATGCATGAAAACTAAGAATTGCAGCCCTTGCCTTGAGAGTTCAGAGTGCAGACTAATCAGACGATAGGTTATAGTTGAAATGAGCCTAAGACACTAACAGAGTCAACCTTACCTGCGCCAAAGCTGGAAGCACATGTTTTCCGGTGCTCTCAAGATAGCCACTACAATCACCAATCGAATATATATCCTGAACAGAAGGGACACGTAGCCATTCGTCTACACCAACCCTGTAAATATGAAAGTTGTGTGTCAAAGACTACCGGAAAATTCTCCTTAATCTGGCTAATGCATTGAGAACATGAAAAGTACAACAAGGAGCAATGATGAGAGCATATTGGATTCATGATCCGAACAATTCCCATTCTTCCACTATTTTGGTGTTTCCCAACAAATTATACTACATAAGTTTGGAAACATTTTGAGGCTAAAAAGAGATAAATGTACATTTTGAACCCTAAAAAAAGAATGAGCAGCTCACCGTCCACCAGGAGCTTTAGGAAATTTAAGAGAGTTGACAAAAGGTGAAGGACCAACTCCTGTAGACCATACTAAAAGACCATAAGGAACCTCTGTGCCATCACTAAGAATTATCTTGTTAGCCTGGACGTCCTTCACAACCCCACGCACAAGACGAACTCCTGACTGAGGACAAATACTCAATATAAATATAAACATTTAGAGATTTAATGGTAATTTTAAAATCATTTTCCCTCCTCTGTTCGAAGTTAGGGTGAATATCATCATCATCTATCATACAAAGATCTTAAGCTTCTTTTATGGAAATCAGAAAAACCTTCTTAATATTGTAGTTTTTTCTGATTCAAATAAAAGTGCCAAATGTTGATCCTAACAAATGCTAAAACCAGAAATAAGAAATTTAGTAAAATAAAAATGGATAACCAATGGCAAGAACACGTCCAAGGTTAGAGCAGTTATCGTTGTATGAATCCTTTATCTCTTACCTTTGTTAACTGTTTAGTGGCATATTGCCGGAGACGATCATCAAATGAAGAGAGTATTTCATTTGCCTGCACATATTTGAACTTTTTCTCTAAAGATATGCAAATAAAAAATTGTTACCAAATAATTTTAACTATAATCAACAAAATGAGAAATGTTTAGCACATTGCAACTGACTTAAGCAAATCCGAAATAGATAAATAAAATAAGAAATGTTTCAGCCATAGCACATTGCAACTGATTTAAGCAAAACCAAACTAGATAAATAAAATAAGCAAAAAAGTCTATGTTGTTAGTGAACGAACCTCAATCAAGGTAACATGGATATAATTTTTGACATGAGCATATCTTTGTTTAACATCTCTCATGATAAAATCACTGAGTTCACCACTGAACTCAACTCCAGTAGGACCACCTCCTACAACAACACAGTGCAGGAGTCTAGACTTCTCAGCTTCAGAGAGTCCTGCTTCCACAACAGTCACAAAGTGAAATACAACTCACAACATATTACTCTTCTTTCAAACAATTAAAATGAGCATACCGGGAACATCTGAAAGCATTAAGTTAAGCAACAATTTCCGACGAATTTCTTGTGCGTGATGGACTTCTCGGAGAAAAGTTGCATGTTCTTTTACACCATGAATTCCAAAAGTTGAGGCTTGCGCTCCTAATGCAATCACCAATTTATCATATGCTAACTCAAATTTCCATGGTTTCAAGCCGTCTGATCCATCTGTCACAGTCTCACATTGCACCTTCCATATCCAAAAGCAAATTTCTTAACCATCAAGAAAAAACTTCATTTGATGCATTAAATACATCATGTCCAACAATAAATTTTTGTGTTTAATTACAGAGTATCTTCAAATCATAACTGTTATGTCATGAAATTACCTGCAGCAACAAAAGGCATTGCTTTTTACTCATTTCAAATAAGGTTATAACTTTTCAACTTCATAAACAACTACTAAAAAAAGGAACATCCTCAGTATCCATCTCATCATTGAAATTTGTTTAGGTACAAATGGTAAATTATTCATGACATTTAAAATATCTGATTACGTGTTATTCTAAACCGATAAAATTCAATATTAATTTTTTTTTTGAAAAAACAAACATTTAAAACAATCTAATTAAGGAAAATTACAGTCAAGAGGTAATGACATCTAACTGACACTAAAAAGGCTGTCCTCGTCGTGAAAGCACTAACCGAGGTAAGCTTTCTTTTTGAGCCCAAAAAGCACTAATAACAGATTTTTTTTAAAATAAAATTATTTGGACACTTTTTAACAGTCGAAAGCGCTTTTAAAGGATCCAAAAGCATAAGCAAAGAACCCTCAAACATTCATGACATCCATGGACTACTCGATTCCACCCGATTTCTCTCCTATCCGGTTTGGCTTTGCGTCTGTCTAAGGGAGTGCGTACTGAGAGAACCATAAACATTCTCTCATGGTTCATTTTTTAATCAATTCCGGTTGATATTAATCACATAGTAGAAAAATTGGATGTGCAACTAAAGTTTTAACTTACAATTTCAAACTCACTCTTCATAAAAGCAATTCAGTTATAACCTTTATCCCCAAAAAACAACCCAAAGCTAACTCCTTTAAACATTCTCAAGAATTACAACAAAACCCAAAATCCCAAATAAGCATAAGTGTACCTTATGTTCATCGGCATTGATGTCAATGCAGTTAGCAAGAAAGAAATAAGAACCGGGTTCTCGAGAAATAGCAGGTTGAATCCTCCCAATGGGTTCAGAGACCGACCTGAATTCGAGTGTTCCAACACAAGTAGATGCCAACAAAGGCGTGAAGACCATGTGATTGCGAGGAGACACACAAATGACGTCGTAGATATTGGTATCCAATCCCTTCATTAAACGACAACCTGCCCACCCAGATCCCAAAACCACCACTCTCGGCTTCTCACCTGGCTTTGTATGCTTCAAAATAGAGTGCCGATTACCCGATTGAGCTTCATGGGTATTCGGGTCGGAGCTGAAGGAAGCAACCAAAGATAGCTGTGTGAATTGAAATGGATTTATGTTTCTGCTTTTGATGGGTGATTTGGTTGAGATATGTATGAGGTTTCTGAACCAACTCATGGCGGGTAAGTGTTTTTTCTCTCAAGAATTCAGTCTCTCTCGCTTGACGTTAAAATTGAAGCAGAGTTGAGGAGAGACTAACGCACACTAAACTTTTTTGAAATAATTTTTTAATTATAATATTTGTAAAATTATAAATAAATTGTATATATATAATTTTATTTTATTTAAATATTAAATATTAAATATTAAATTTTTAACATTTAATTCTTTTTCATTAAAAAACACTTAATATCTCAAAAAAAATTCAATAATTACATTTTTATATATATCATTTTTTAATTAAAAATAATAAATAAGTATTATTTTTTAAAATATATGATGCTCCTATTGGTCATATAAATCCTAAATCCATGCAGACATAGAACAAGGAGGAGAAAGCTCCTAAATTATAGGATTGGGGAGAGGATATGACTCATCGAGTTTCCTTGGCGCTAAATGATTGGAAGTAGATTTTTTTGACTCGGTTTAGGAATCGGAGTCATTGACTCAGCTGCCGAGTTGCATGATTGGTAACGTACTTACGTGCTAGCTGTCTTGACTCTTGTTTTCCAGTAAGAAGTTTATCTATTTAAATATAATATCATAAAAATATTTTATTAAAAAATAATAATATTAAAATCTTTTAACATTATAAATAAAATAATTTTTTTATAAAATTATACCGTGATAATTACAAAAATTGTAATATCAATATCATTATTCTTTTGAAAACAATAACTAATGAAACTAGCAAAGAATAAAAAATAATAATATGATCATAATAATTTTTATTATTATCACAATAAAAATATATGAAATGTTTGTTGTATTTTAGTATTAATTATAAAATAATACTATTATATTTAAATAAAATTATTATTAATAAAATATTTTATTTTATTAACAAAATTACATGGTGTCAATTTAGTTATCTTTTTAAAAATATAATAGGCTCATGTGTTTTCAAGAAACTTAGAATAATAATATTAATATAATAAATTTATTATTATTATAATTAAAATATAAGAATTATTTATTATATTTGTAATTTTGATTATAATATAGTAATGTTTTTGTGAATATAGTAATCTAATGTGTAAATACCAGTATATATCTTTTAACTCTCATAGAACACTTATCATAAATAAATTTTATTTTGATTAGTAGAATAAAAAATAATAAAAATAAAAATTGAATTAATAAAAATAATATTATTTGTTAATACTATGATCAAAATAATAATAAATATTAAAATAAAATTATAAGTAAATTAATGTTAAAAAATAATATTAAATAATAAATAATTATATAAATATGAAATCAATTATGATTTTCATTATTGTTAAAATATTTTATTTTTAATTTTATATTAATAATTAAATTAAATATAAAAATATTTTAATTTAGTTTCGTTACTATTCTTATTTTTGTTAGGTCACTATATCCTGATGATCCATAACCCATAGAATAATTTATCTTTTTGTGACGCTATAATGCTATATAGTGACTGCGGTTTTGTCGTTTATGATTCTGTACAACTCAGAGGAATATCTAACATGTGAGTACGTGAGCAATATATATAGATACATAATTTTTATATTTATATTTTTTATAATATAAATATGTAATATATATTTAAAATTATAATACTTATAAGTTTTTCTTTTAATGTAAAAATTTATATTTTTAAATTTAATAATATAAATTTTTTTTTATAAATAAAATAATATTTTAAATTTTCTGTTTGAGACGTAGAATTATTTTTTCTTAAAATATTAAAAAATTAATTTAATAATTAAACTATATCAAACTAAAAATAAAATAAATAAACTAATTCTCACCAAAAGTATCTAACCTGAAACACTATCTCAAATGTAAGTTTTACATATTTTTAATTATGCTCCTGAGTTTTATAAAATATCAAAAATATCATTATATCTTAATTGTGTTAATTTTTCATCTATTATTATTCTTAAGCTCTAATACTGATTTCTTCATATCGATTCAATTTTTAATTGGGATTTAATATTAATTTAATTGATGGTTTTTTTCTATTTATTTAAGATAATAATTTATCTAAAAAGTTTATTATTTTTCTATATAAGTTTAATTTTCTTCTATATTTATTACAATTGCATAGTATATTATGTTTTTTATTATGTTGGTTGTTTAATTCTAATCCTAAATCTATTAATTGTCTTTTATAATTAAAAATTACTTTTTCATTTGTTAAATATAATAATTATAATTTATGTACTAATGATTCGATTTTCATAGAGTATTATCTTGATAAATCATATGTGTTGAATGTATATTATTTTGTCTTATTCGTAGTATACAATCAGGTTTTTTTTTGTATACATACAATGTATTTATAATCTTCAAAGAAATAATATCCAAACATTAAATTGTTGAATTCTTCTTCCCTTATTCTCGCATATTTTTGACTAAAATAGTATTTTAATGTCCTTGAAACAAGATGGTCTATGATACTTGTAATAGTTTTAATATAATCTGTATAGATATCTAATAAGGTGTTAAATCTTTTAAAATTTTCAGGACAAGTTTCATAGTCTTCAATTTTCAAATATTCATTTAAATGATAAAGATAAATTTTATCAAATGTTTCTAATAGAATTAGATTTTCCACTTTGATTTCTATTGGAATTATTAGTTGTTTATTTCTAAAAATAAATTCCATTTTTTTGTTTTAACAATATTATGTCTTGTTGTAAGCAAATATTTAAACATTTAAGATTCTTAACTAGTTTAAATTTATAATTATCGTACCTGAATTTGATTGGTCCACCATAGTCTTCCCTTCTGTTCGTCTTCTTTTGTTACACCTATTATGCCTCAACTTTGCTCAAAACTCAACGCCCTCCTAGCAATGGTGAGCTTTCTACATCCGTATATTAATGGTTTCCAAAAGTTGACTTACTAAAGTAGAGTAAATGAACTCTATTTTATTCATAATATAATAATTATTACAACTTAAGGTCAACTAAGAACCTTAAAAGGGGTGCTTAACCGCTCATAGTTACTGGGTATATCATTATTGGTTTTGAGATTTCTAGACGAAGAGATTTTTTATGCTAGAGTTTTTCAGAATAGAGAGCTCTGGATTTTTGTGTATTCGTGTGTGTCTTATGAAATGATAATAAGGGTTCCTTTTATAGAACAAGGAATCCATGTTTACAAGACTAAAATTATTATTTTACTCTTGTTCTAATAATTCATCTATTTTTCTACTTTAAAGGATAACCATTACTTTTTTCCTTGGCATATGTTACAAACTAAGATGTGGGGTCTACATCTTTATTTCTTTTGTAGTCTTCTACCGACAGTTTCTTTTCCTATTTTTCTTTGTCATTTTCTATGACGGTTCCTTTGATGACGTTGATGATGACACATCTTCATCTTTTCGATCTTTGATGCAGAGAATTTATTTATGGTCTTTGGTGGCTTTTCTGGCTTAGAAATAGAGTACCTTCCTTGTTTCTTGACCAATTTCTAGGTTGTTGCAATTAAAATTGGTTTCATATTTGGTGATTTTTTCACCATCTACTTCTGATAGAGTCATGCTACTGTGGGAAATGATGATGACTTTACTAGTTGAATAATTTACTTTAATCTTAGTAGAATTGTCAATCTTCCTGAGTTCATAAAAATTTTGGCTTAGCATTTGTCATCTTAATATATAGAGTTCTTCTGTGTTGAATTCCTTTTCTAGAAGTGTCCTTGGTTTGGAAACCTCTCTGTTTGTGTTGGATATCTTTATCTTGATGAAGTGGTAGGGACTAATACTTTTTTCCTCATTCCAATCCATTAATGAATTGAAAAATCTAAGATAAACAGGTTTATCACCTACTTTAATTTTTCTTCTAAAATTTTTAATTGCTCTTTTAAAATTTTCTATTAATCCTACATGAAATTATTTATACACATATATTGGATCAGCTCCTTCCAATATATTGAATTTACTTCATGCAGGAAATTCCTTGTATGTAGTATAGAATTTCATATCTTTAATATATTCTTAGGTAGATTTTCTGACCAAATTATAGAGGCTCAACCATTGTAGTTTACTGAGGTTTCTATATTGGTCCTTTTCATCTTCAATGATTGGAGTAGTTTTAGGAGATATCTCCCTGAATAATACTAAATGCTTTACTATTTTTGATGTCTATGGAGGAGATATTTCTCTAAATAGTACTGGAAGCCTTGCTCTCTTTCCAAGATTTTTCAATCTACTTGGAGTTGTTGGTTATTGTTGTAGTGCTATAGAATAATTTCTTACTATCTACTCTGGAGTTATTAGTTTTGGTATTTTGTAATTGACATAACTACCTTCAGCTTTTATTTTGGTGGTGAAGGCTCTATGAGTTACTCTACTAATTCCTAGAATAAATTTGCTAGCTTCTATCTAGTTGTTATAAATCCCTGATTTTGGGCCATTATAGACCACATAAACTTTTTTCTGTTCTTCTTTTTCTGCCTCCTCTACCCAATTGAGTTTTGTGGTTTTAGAAGTTTTTTGTGAACTGTTAGATTTTTCCTTTTTTAATGAAGATTCCTAATTTGAGTTTATGGTCTCTAGAGGTTGTTTTGAATAATTATGTTCTTCTTGTTTCCTTCCTGTCTCCATAAGAGATTTCTTGAGATATAGCAACTCGAGTTGTTCCTATAGGATTTTTATCTCCTTTTCTTTTATCTTGATTTTGATATCAAGATGTTCCATTCCTGAAAACATCAAAATAGTTAGAGGTGCTAATTCTCTGGTAAGAGCATCAACTAAGTTATTTTTATGTTCTGGAAGATGTTCAACATCAATATAGTAATGGTTGAACCATTGTTGCCATCTAACTAGTCTTCCTTGTTTGTAATCACCTGCAATATTAGTTCTTAAGAAATAACCAAAATTCTTGTTATCTATTCTAATAATGAATCTGGAGCTTATGACATATAGAGTATCTTCTTCTGTCCATTTCCAAATATGATCTTTTTTTCAATTTTTCTTGTAATGATTTTCTCATTTCTGCAAGTTTCTTGATATATGCTTTTGCATATATTAAACATCCTAAAAATCTTTGTAATTCATTTTTATCTTTTAATTCACTAGTAAAACCTTGAATATTATTTAGTATATGAAGTTGTAGATTATGTTTTCCATCATCAATTTTCACCCCTAAGTATTTGATTTTTTTGTTAAGCAAGTACTGCTTCTTTTCAGAGAGTACAATGTCTTCTTTTCTACATTCTTGTAGTATGTTGATAATATCTAAATAATGTTTATTTAATTTATTACTAAAAACCAAAATATCATCTATGTAAACACAAAAAATATCTTGTAATTTCTTAAAAATGTTATCCATATATCTTTGAAAAATACATGGAGCTTGTTTTAATCCTAATGGTATAACTATCCATTGGAATTGACCTTGGGGACAACTAAATGCTGTTAATTTTTGGGATTTATCATACAATCTTATTTGCCAAAATCCAGTTTTGCAAGCAAAACTCGAGAAGTATTTCTTTCTTTTTATTAAAGATAGTAGTTCTTCCTTTTTTGGAATGAAGTATCCATCATCAATTGTTTCTTTATTTAGTTCTTTAAAGTTTATTACTATTCTCTTTTTTCCTCTTCTTTTCTCAGCTTCTTTTTCAACTAAGATTGTTGGGCTAGAGTGAGGTGAATTACTTGGTATTATGACTTTTAATTCTAAAAGTTCTTGAATTTGTTTTCCAAATTCAATCACGTCTTTTAGAGTATAAATCATTGGTTTTACTCTTATGATCTTGTTAGGATCTCTTAATTTTATGTTGACTATTGTTTTAGATTTATTTATTTTTAGATCCAAAGGATTTTCTGAACTGATTGTTTTAATAGTCTTTTAATGCATGTTAGGGATTTGTCTTCCTGTATCTCATTGAGAAAAAAGTTTTGTTTTTATTCTATATGTAATGAAATATTTTCTAAATAAGGTTTTTGGTGGTCTTCTATCTCACCACGTTATCGTTTTTTATGTTGTTACATAAAAGTTGGGTTTGAGACAATTAAAGCTTTTCTTACTTTAAAAACATAGATGGTATCTCCTTCTAAGGTTGTGAGACTTATTGTGTCAGAATATTGTGTGAAAGGTTGATATAAATTTAAAAAATTATTTCCTATTAACAAATCTACCCTTATTTCTTGTTGATATATAGTAGGAATACAAAAGTTTTCTCCTCCTATCATTATATTAGTATCTTTTAATACTTGATTGAGTTTTATTGTAGTATTATTAGCAATTCTTACAATTAAATCTTTTGGTGCTTGTTTTCAGTTGTTGTCTTATGGAAATACATATTTACTGGCTACACACATACTAGCTCATGTATCTATATATGCATGTAAATGATAAGTGTTATAGCCTTTAAATTTTAGTCCTACTTTAATGTAAGTACTATTTGGATTTGTAATACTATACAAATAATTTATCTTCTGATGAAGAATATTCATAATTTGAGAGTTCATATTGTGAGTCAGTTATTTCTTTTTTAGTTTCTTCCAATAGATAGACACTATAAGTATCATCTATATCAGATTCTTCAATTGGTTCTAATTCCATTTTGAAAGCTTCTTCTAAGATTTTTGTTTTTTGTGGAAATTTCTTTTTAAATTCTTTTTTGTTGTTGAAGTCTGCTTGGACATTCATTAGCATAATGTCCTTCCTCATTACAGATCTAACATCTGTATTTTTCTTTCCTGAAGGGTAATAATTTCTTTTTTTAGAAGGTTTATAAATCTTTCTTCTAAAATATTTTTTCTTGTAGTTTTCTCTATTAAATCTCTTTTTATATTTTAGAAAATTTTGTTTTCTGAATTTATATTTTTAAATTGTTTTATATTTATATTTTTGTTTATAAGATTTTATATTACATTCATATTTTTCTGATATTCTAAAATCTCTTGTATCATAACAAATTTTATAATTTCCTCTTATTTGTTTATATTCTTTTCTTTCTTAGCATTTAATAATGATCCAATCCTTAAGGCTTCTTATTCTTCTTTCTAGAGTATCTTGTTCGATTCCTTTGTTCCTAATTTTCTGTTAAGGTTTTATATAATGTTCTAGGTATTTTTTGAAAAAAAAAATTCTTTATAGGTTGTCTGTATAGAGGGTGGTAATTTATGGCAATACATTTCATATTCACAAATAAAAGAATTTATGTAACACATGTTACAAATTTCCATATTTGTTAGATGTCATTTAGTTTCATTGATTTCATTTTCACTGGATTCAGTGATAGTACTTCCTTTATCTTCTCCAATAAATTCTTTGTATATTTCATTTATTATTGTATCCAAGTATTCTCTTCATGTGGAAGCATTTCCTTGCATTAATAAATATTGGTTATCTGTTAAGTTTGAAAACCAAACTTTTACATTTCCTGTCATTTTATGTGCTATAAGTACTCTACAAGTTGAAGGATTTGTTTGGGTAGTTTGAGAAGCTTGTATAAGCAAACTCATTCCACTAGCCCATTAATCTAAGGTTTTTTTCTTATCTCTTATACAATCTAAATCTAAAAGTTCAGTTTTATAATTATCATGGAGTTTGAACTCTGATAGAATACTATCTCTAGTTCCTCAATGCAACCTTTCCTCCATTTTAGGTGGTTGTCTTCTTCTATATGTAGTATCAGGTTGCTCTATTCTTTGCCTATTTCTTTCTCCTCTATGTGGGTCAGATGGTCCTTCTTGGTAAGGGACTGATAATGAAATTGGTTTCACATGACCTTTTGAGGTCATATTTTTTGGTTCATAATCAATTTCACTGATTATTGTCATATCATTCTCTTCTTTGTTAGTACAAAGTTTTTCATTATAATGTTCTTCTATTTCTTCATTGGTTAATGTCAATAACCTGACCAACGTTTCTATATCTCTATCTTTAGGGTCCATGAATTTGTTTTCTAATTATTTTCTATATTTCATTAAATTGAAATTATCTCTTTATTCTTAGATTGTTTCTCATTTTTAGGGATCAAAGAATCTGATTTCCTTGGTGGTTCTTCTTTTAATCCTTCTAAAGGATAATATTTATAACCTATTTCATTATCCCTATGTATGTTGTATACATCTTTTCTTAGTTCTGAAAATTCCTTGTGTATGTCTTGTTGTAGTTTATTATAACCACATTCTTTTATTTCTTTTAGTAATTATTTTTATATATCTATTATTTTTTGTAAATATTTTGTGTTTGATTTTTGAACTAAATCCATTTTTTCTGTTAATAATTGTACAGTTTCAAATTTACTTGATTTTTTGCTACACCTACTAGGCTATTCATGCGTATAGCGTCGGTTTATCCCGTCAACCGACGCTATCCACATTGGACGTAGCGTCGGTTAATGTGGTGAACCGAGGTTACACGCGTGGATAACGTTGGTTCGCCACGTTGATTGACGCTACGTCCAACGTGGATAGCGTCGGTTCTATACCGAACCGACTTTAAATTTATTATAAGTCAGTTTTTTCCAAAAACTGACTTTACACAACGACTTAAATACCTTTTTTGTAGTAGTGCATGTATGAAGTAAAAAAAAGGTTGACTCGTCTTAAGTACTGTTTTCTCTTTCATGCGAAACATATCATCATTGCATTCATCTCATGGAAAAACTTAGAAACATTAATTGAATGTGGAAATAATTGGTTACTCTGATGTCGACTTTATTTCTTCATTGGTTAATGTCAATAACCTGACCAATGTTTATGTGAGTATGGAATGCGATTGATATTTGTGGTGTCACAGTTTTTAGAATTTATTTGATTTAGGCCATCTTTTGATCATTTGAGCCTTTCTATCTACCTTCACATGCTTTATCCATAGTATACCCATTTGAGCTTAAAATTTTTTATATATATTTTTATTTCATTTCAAAAGCCTACTAAAAAAATATATATGTGTGTAGATATGTCTATTTTTCTTATCGAACTAACATGGGACAATTGTTAGTAAATATTTAATGATATATCGGGAAAAAAAAGAGGATACTGAAAAAAAACAGAAAAAAAGGTTATTGTATGTGATGTTAAATCCTAAATTGGGAAATATTTATTGTGATGATAGAAGATCTCTTGTTTCAATCCTAAAATGTTGTTTAGGAAAAATTGAGCTAAATATATCTTGTATCCTACTTTTACCTAAGCCATACATTACAAGCTTAATAAAGTCCTATTGATTTTTGGTTGTGTTTGTCTACATTAGTGGAGAGAGAAATGAAAAATAAACGTATGAGATTTGTGATTTCATTAAAAATCGGTTTGATTTTATATTTGCATAAACTGATCCGGATTGCATGCGACTAAAAATGAAAAGACTTTACACACACACTACAATTCATTGTGAAAATGGAATATATTTTTAAATTGATTTTGATACTTAGATAAAATTCTTTTATTTCTTTGAGTTATGTAAATTAGAATGACTAAAAAGAAATATTTTGAAAATCACTATTTAAATGCAGTTATCTTTGTTTTATTTCTTTTCTTTTGCTCGAGGACTAGCAAAAACTTAAGTTTAGGGGTGTTGATAATTGTATTTTATATAGTTATTTTCACCTATTTTATTAATTAAAATTGCTATGTTTTTAATGTTTTTAGTTAATTTTAGTTTAATAAATTAGTATTTACTGTTTTTTAAATATTTTAATAAAAATTAAATCATTTGTATCGAAAACGTACTTAATTGCAAATTTATGTCCAAAAATATAATTTCAAATAAAAGAGTGTTTAATTGCAATTTGTAAAAGTCAAAAATATAATTTAAATTAAAATCGGGCTTTATTTTAATTATTAAAAGTTTAAACATTTAATTTAAATTACCAAAAGGGCTATATTGCAATTAAACAAAGTTTAAAATGTAATTTGAAATATATTTGTGGGTGAAAATACAATTAATAAAAGTGATTTTTCTGTGCAGGAGAGAAATTCCACGCGCCATCATCCACGCTTCACTGTGGACCGTCAGATCAACGCATAAACGGTTAGGATGCACGCGTGTTTTTCAAACCCGACCAAGGAGAGTGGGTGCAGAATTCCTCTATCACGTGGCTCGGCGCCCGAGTGGGGCCCACTGGCCGCGCAGACTGGCGTGTAGGGTGGGACCCATATATCGGCTGCGCAGAATTCCCCGAGGCGCATCGCTCACCGTTGGATCAGTTGAACGGTTCAGATTGAAGCACGTGGATCCAGCTGTCGTGCACCGAGCCACTCTTCGACAAAATCGCGTGCATTGCGCTCCATCGTTTCTCCATGAGCCCGACCTCCCCGTCCAATGAAACACTGACACGTGTCTCTGAATTGCTCGCAGCCAATCACATGGCGACACGGGGCATGCGTAGAAGAAAAAAAAATTAGAAACGTGCAGAATTGTTTTCACGCGTGATTTTTTTTTTATTCCCCCCCCAATTTATTTGTGTCCCCCACTAATATAAAAAAAATAAAAAAAAAATAAAAAAAGGAATAATTGAAAAGTGGGAGATATATGTAACGGGAATTTTTCATTTGGACGCGTTTTTGGTTTTGTTTTAGTTTTTTTTGTAGAATTCTCTCTTCCTCGTTTTTTCATTTTTATTTTGAGTAGAGAGTTCTCTCTCAAATTTTTGAAGGGATTTTCCAATTCTATGGTTTTCTTTAATTATTTCCTCTTAAGAAGTTTTCATTTTTCCTTTCTGCGTGTCTCTTTTACACGCAGAAAATTTTATTTTGACATTTTTATTGTGTATTATTTTTGTTGTGGAACCGTTTTAAGTTGTTTATTTTACCTGCTTTAAATGTTTTTAATTATCGGAAGATTAATTAACTGATATGTGACACTTAAATAAACTTGAAAAAGGAATTTTTGTGTGTTGCTCGGGATAAAATAACGTATATACATAAGGGATAGAAATATACTTTTATTGTATGTGTAACTTTTTGAGAACTCAGAACTTAATAAATCTGGTTGAAATTAATTCTCATAGGAATATAGTGAATCATTTTAATTGGATGTGTCTGTATGGAGCTTGAAAAAGATATATGGATAAAATAGTAGTTCTTGGTTAATAACTTAAAACATGAGACCATAAATCAAGAGAGAATAAAATATTCAAGTGAATTAATTTGGGTAAACTGCAATCCTAGAATTTTCATAAAAATTATTAAAAAGAAACAAAAATATTGATTAAGTCAAACTGCATAAAATTATTGATTATTTGAATAAAATTAGGTTTAAATAATTTTAGTAATTAATAAGAGTTAGTAACATTTCTCTGTGTAAACAATAATTTATTTATCATATTATTACTTGAGTATATTTGCACGTTTTTTGTGTGTTGTAAAACGCACAATAATAATACTCACTCTTTGAGGACCTATCGACATGATTAATGTGTTTATTTCTTAAAAAAGATAATCGATGGAATTAAGTTGAACGTTTTGACAAAGTGAGAGAATGTAACCGATCTGTTTGTTCTCCATTTTCAAATTCTATTTTTTTTCTTTAACGAATCATTTAGTGGTTCAAACGTTTCTGTCATTAAAGAGTTCGTCAATTATAACTAAAATTAGTAACGAATGTTAATGCTTTGATAAGAAACACGACTATAAAATGGGTGTTACGGTCCCTAAACTTAATATATAACTTTAGTGCAATACACCATCTAATATGTTACCATTAAAATTATTCTTAAAGCTTCAATCGTTGATTTGTTCTTAAAGTTTCAAACCGATAAAAATTTATACTTATAGAAAGAAAAAAAGAAATTAACTTCTCCGTTTTCTTTATATATAATTATATATGCCGATATTTTCGTTATCTTGTAATGTTATACAATATTTGAAGGGAAAAAAAAGTGGACTCGTCTTAAGTACTGTTTTCTCTTTCATGCGAAACAGATCATCATCACATTCATCTCATGGAAAAACTTAGAAACATTAAAGATCGAGTACGTACACTAACAAATAACAATCTCAAAACTCATGGAAATTTATTACTTATTATCTTTCTTATTATACAAAATAACTTATTAAAAATAAATAAATACAAATTTTACAACAACACATACACTTTTTCTTGGAAAAGAAATAAAAAATCCACACATGCATGCGAAAAACTATATTTCAAATAAAATGCCAACCAATGAAGAAATAGAGAGCCGTGATCCTCTGCTACGCTCCTTCTCTATCTATTCCTAGTAGACGGATCATGGTTGCTATTGGCAGAAGGGTCATCGTAGTCATTGGTGGTGATTCTTAGTAGTCTTCTATTCATGCTCCATACATTCTCATTCTCTGCTATTACAAAACCATCATTTTGAAAAGTGTTAACTACCTCAAGCTAAGAGAGTTAATGAAGACAATTAAATTTTTAATTTTTAGTATAATTGATCATTAGATTTTTTTAATTTTTTTTTTAAATAACAACCACTCACATACATATACAAAAATAGGTTTTTGAACTCATACACTCTCAATACTACCATGGACGGAGGATTAAAAGATTTTTATAGCCAAAGACGAAACTTAAACACTATATATATATATACCTTAAATATTTTTCATAAATTCAAGTTTCATCTATAAATAAGAATTTGTTATTGATATTAGAATTTTTTTTGTGAAATATAAATTCTTTAATTAAAAATTGAATAAATAAAGATGTAAATAAAAAATATTTTTCTTGAGGAGTAATTTGATGATGAATTAAAATTTATTTTAAACTTAATAGAATTAAGATGTTTTTAATGAAAATTTAAAATAAAATAAAAGGTTTGATATTTTCTACAACACTAAAATACCTATTTATAAAATCTAAATAAAACTAATGTATATATGTACAATATAAGTTCTGAAATTTAACAAATGGAATAAATACATGGAAGAGAGAGGGAGAAAAAAATGGTTATAAAAAACATTAAAAGAAACGTTTTTATAATATTTATTTATTTTTATTTTATATAATCTCAATTAATTGAAAAACAACCAAGATTATATAAGAATTCAAATATGTATTCTCATTTAGGAAAAGTAAGAGTTTTTTTTTCATATATAATAAAATTAATTGTAAATAATTGTTCTATCTTTCTTATTATTAGTTAACGTGTAAATTGATATGTGCACAACTAATATTTATTAATTACAAGTTTATCGAAAAAAAACACATTTTATTAATTAATTTTGAAAGTCGATGAAATTGTCTGCTAGGCAAAATACAAACTTGTTTAAAAATGGGTTTTTCTCTCCTAAGAATAAGTGGGTTGACAATCATGAGTCTGAAAAAAAAAATTAACAATAATTAAGTATTACAAATTGGCACGATTAGTAACATACAGAAGTTATAAAAAAAATGCAAAAGTAACATATTTATACTAGCAAACTTAGGCAATAAACTAGGTTTAACCACATTTAATTCATTTAAATATGTAAAAAAAATTGATAAAGTTTTATTTTGTTTTTTTTTTCTTTTTATTAATTACTATTTTTAATAAAAATACAAACAAACCCATAGTATTTACTATATTGTCACCCATAGTTTACACAACATACAAAGGACGGTAACATGAACAGGGAATCCAGGCTGGTGCTGCGGGAACCTTAATACTATCCAATCGCCCTTAAAATCCAATTGGATATTGAAAAGTATGCAATTAAAAAAGTCTTTAGTGGCACCTTTTCTAACATTGCAGGAATAATTTGCAGAGATCAAGAGGCTGCTGATAATGGTTCTTAATTAGAAAAGGGTTAATGGCATCTTAATTTTCTAATATTTATACTATCCAACCCTCGTATGATTCATCTTACACTAAGCTATTTATATGAATAAATTATTTACATAACTTAACTTTTTGATCATTAAAAAAAAACGTATACAATATAAAACGTATACAATATAAAACGTATCACCCATTAAGAAATTAATGGGTGATACTCGCACACGGGTGGTGGGTGGATTAAGAGTTGACTATCACCACATCTAAACCTAACAATATTTTAGTACAAGTTTGGTTAAAGTTTATATGGTATAATGATAAATATATAATAAGTTTTTGAATTAATTAGAATAGGATAAATATGGTTAATTAAATTGTTTAAATTAAAAAAATATATTCTAAAAAAAAAACGAAAAAAAGAGAGATCTTTTACGAAAGTGTATAAAAGTCTTTTTAGTTAAAGTGATTTAGTTTAATTAAAATAAAATATAAAAATATTGTAGGTGATTATTTTAAAATATAGATATAATTATAAGTTGAAAGTTGGAACCATGTAAATTACTTCAATTAAAAAATAACATTTAAATATAATGTCCAAACAAGATTTAAAGGGTCGGTTAAAATTTAAAATATATGTTGTAAATCTGAACAGAAAATAAATAAAAAGATCTCTGAACAACTTAAATTTTTAATTATTAGACTTTCCTAATTTTTCCAGCTCTGTTAAGTTTTCATTTTGGTTCTTTTCATTTACTTGGTCTTCAATGTTAATTGGTTTTGCAGTCTTTTTACCTCCATAGTTGATGTTCTCATCTTGCAAAGTTTCTGTCTTTTTTATCTCTTTGTTGTCTTTAGCTCCTAAGTAGGTTTTATTTTCACTTCCAATTTGGCCGATCATCACTTTTTCGCCATCTTTCGTTGAAATGTGGTGTTTCAGAGCCTCAATTTCAACTTCCTTTTGCTTCAAGTTTTGCGTTAATGCCATTACCTGATCAGAATTTTCTTTATCGATAGCTGAGTCTGTAACTTTCAAGGGTTTCATGTCGTTCTGCTTTTCAAATTCTCATGTCATTCAAACAGAGCTTTCATTTTTTGCGTCAAAAGAATTATAATTCATTTCTAAACTACTTGACAGTGTATAAGATAGAGGTGTCCATAAACTAAAATAGACCGTAAAATCAGATCGAACGGTTTACAAATCAAACGATCTAATCCGATTTATACTAATTTTAAAATGTTTGAATCAAATCGATTTAATAATATATTAAAAAATTTACATTATTCTTCGTTAAATGTATAAAAAAATCGAATCAAACCGTTTTATATTACTTAAAACCATTTCAAACGGTTCGGTCCGATTTTTATTACTTAAAATCATTTCAAACGGTCCGATTCGATCCGAATTCATAATATAAACGGTCTAATTCGGTTAAAGTTTTTTAACAAAAACCGGACCAGATCAGACCGTTGGACAACCCTAATATAAGATGTTATTATAATCCGTACAATCTGACTAAGGTGAATAAGAATGATATTCGATAAATTTGACACTTTTTAAATTAAATTACAATGAATTACATATGTTTCTAATTAAGTATATTTTGTGGATAAGTGGTTAATCTGAACAAGTTAGTATCGTTAAGATAACTGTATATTTATTTAAATACGTGTTTAATTTAATTTTAAAGAGTGAGATTATATTTTAATTAAAATTTAATAATTAGATATGTATTTAACTTAATTTAGATAAATAAAAAATTTCATCAATTAACTGGTTTAACAATTATCCAATTCAAATGAATATATATACTGATGGTTGAACAATTATACAATTCAAATGAATATATATATAGGTTATCTATCCAACATAAACTCTATTAAGTGAACAACTAACAAATTTTAAGTGATTAAATTTAATAAATATATAATTAAAATTAAATCATAATTTATAAATAAAGAATAAAAATACTTTTTTCCCTTGAGCGTGTATCTCGGAGGTTGTCATCACTTCCTCTACTCGCAGTGACGAAATTTTGTAAAGGGGCACGGGATTAAATCTTTATATATTGAATGATATTTTTTTTTTTTTGCTAAAAAAAGTCGTAATCATATTTTTAATTAAAAATTAGTCAATTTCTTATTATTGTATAAATACTTCACAAGTTCACATTTTGTACAATGTATTATTCAACTAGACCACATAAATCAAGAAAAATCATAATATTGAAATAATTTTCAATCCTCAAAGAAGATTTTATTTATTTATTTACTTAAACATGCTTTGACACGATAACCCTTGAAGGTTTGACATTGCCCACCAGCATCAACTTGTTATAGAAAACCCATTCTTATTTCATAAACACGTTTATTATAGCTGGCCTTGTCCCTTTGTTCTAACTTTTTTCTTTAATCTTTTCTTTTTAATATCAAATTGTTTTTGGTGTTGTTCAACTTATGATTTAAAATTAAAAAAGTAAATTTTACCCACAATAACTTATGTTTACTCTCCTATTTTATGAAGAGCCTTTTTATCTGAGTTATATAGGTGTATGTGTCGTTCGTATTTATTTTTAAATGTATACTTTTCAAAAAAAAAATTGTATGATTTTTTTCTTTCATAACAAACAACAAAGAATACAACTAAATGGGAGTATAAATTACAAATACAATCACACGAAATTTATAAAAATATCATCAAATTATTTTATTATCTTATTTATATCACTCAAATATTACATTTGTTTTATTTATATATTTTTATTAATCTTCATCTAACGGCGTCATACGTTAATAGTAGATTTAGAACATCTCATATAGTTAAGTGATAGATTGAGAACAACAAATATACTACTATCTAAATTGTTTCAAATATAACACTTAACTATCTAACATGTAACATTGTTAGACGTAAATTAATAGAATGATATAAATAGAATAATTTAATAATTGATTAATAATAATTAAAATGTATAAATAAGATCAAAATAGTTTAATGATATGAACAAAATAAATATAATAATATGATGTGATTTTTTATGTTTACTCTAAAATCAATAAACTCATTCTACGAATTACGTCACGTGCAAAAATAATTGCAAGAGGATGTATTTAAATAGAAATTTATCTAAAATATTCTCGGGGTTTAATATATCTTTATTTATATCCTTGAGGTTTGTAAAAAATGTTATAATATCTCTAGACTTTTTTGTTAATATTAATGATATTCTTAAATTTATGACTTTGATACCAAATTAGGGATATCTGTTTAACGCTAATTATTAATTTTTATATATTATTGATTAAAGATAATTATTGATTAAAGATAATTCTTTAATTTTTTATCAAAACATTATGTTATTTTTATCTTTATCTTATTGTTTATCAATATGATAAATTGATATAAGCAAATATATAAACATTTAAAACCCTTACTTGATTTAAGAGTTATAATTATTATACTTGAATTTAATGGGTTTATAATGGTTTTATTTTATGTTCTTCTTCTCTTGTTAAATCGGTTATGCCTTAATTTTGCTCAACTCTTAACACCATTCTCATAATGGTGAGCCTTTTTGCATCCATAAGTCTAATTTAGACATAATATAAAAGAATGACTACACTCTATTTTATTAAAAATATAATAATTATTATAATCCCAAGGTTAACTAAGAAATTTGAAGAGATTTTTAGCCACTCATAATTACTATATACATAATTATTGGTTGAGATTTTTGGATAGAGAGGTTGTTATGCTATAAGTTGTATGTTTTCTAAGTTGTGTTCTACATTTTTTTGTATACCCTTAAATGAAAATAATGATTTATTTTATAACACAAAGTATCCCTGTTTACAAAATAAAAATTACTATTATATCATTACTTTAATAATTCATTTGTTTTACTATTTTTTGGCTTATCAGTTTCAGCTATTACTTTTTCTTGCCATATGCTATCAATTAAAGATGTGGATATTACATCTTTATTTTTCTTTATCGTCTTCTACCGATAATTTTTCCTCTTTATTCTTCCTTGTTATTTTTTATCGACGGTCCTTTGGATGACATTAATGATGATACATCTTCGTCTTCTCGAACCTTGACGTAGTAAATGCATCTGTGATCTTTTGTGGCTTTTCTAGCATAGAAGTAGAATACAATCCTTATTTCTTGACCAATTTTCAAGTTGTTACCGTTAAAATTTGTATCAAATTTGGTATTTTTTCACCATTGTCTTCGGTGAGAGCCATGCTACTATAAGAAGTGATGATGACTTTATTGGTTGAGTAATTTACTTTGATCTTATTAGAATTATCAATTTTTTTGAGTTCATAGTAAATTTGGCCCAACATTTTATCTCTTAACACACAAAATTCATCTATGTTGAATTCTTTTTCTAGAAGGGGCCTTGGTTTGAAAACTTTTTTATTTTTGTTAGAAATCCCTAACTTGATAAAATGATAGCGACTGATACATCCTTCCTTATTCCAGTCCATTAGTGAACTGAAAAATTTGGGATAAATAGGTTTTTCATCTACTCTTATATTCTTCTTGAAGTTCTTAATTGTTTTTTTCTAAAAAAATAATTTAATTCACTTAAATTAATTTCTAGATATATGTTTTCTCTTAGTCTTACATGGAAAGCTTTATAAACATATATTTGATCAACTTCTTCCAAAATGTTGAATTTACTCCCTATAGGGAATTCTTTTTCTGTAATATAGAACTTCATATATTTTATGTGTTTTTGGGTAGATTTTTTGGCCAAGTTGTAAAGACTTGACCATTGTGGTTTGTTGAGATTTTTATATTGGTCATTTTCATCTTCAATTACTAATAAATCTATGAGGGATATTTTCCTGAAGAGCACTGGATGCCTTATTATTCTTGATGTTTGTGGGAGAGATGTCTCTCTAAATAGTAGTAGAGGTCGTAATATTTTACCTAGAGTTGTCAACCTACTGTGTGTTGCTAATTGTTGCTATAATGTTGAAAAGTAATTTCTTACTATCTCTTATTGAGTTATTAGTTTTGGTACTTTGTAATTGGTATAACTGCCTTTAACCTTTATTCTATTGGTGAAGGCTCTATGAGTTACTCCACTAAACTCAAGAATAGATTTATTTGATTTTTCCTAGTTGTTATAGATTTCTGGTTTTGGGGCATTATATACCACATAAGTTTTTTTATGTTCCTCTTTTTTTACTTGATCAGCCCAATTGAGTACTTTTATTTCATAGATGTTACTCCTTTGAACTGTTAGGTTCTTCCATATTATCTCAAATTATTTATTTAGATGTTTTATCTTCTTTAGATTGAATTTTTGATGAAGATTTCTCTTTAGAGTTTTTGGACTCTCAGATTTGTTTTGAAAAATCAAGTTCTTCTTATTTATTTCCTATCTCCATAAAAATTTCTCGATGTATAAAAGCTCGAGTTGTTACTGAATGATTTTTATCTCATTTTTCTTTATCTTGATCTTGATGTCAAGTTTATCTTGAGATCAAGATGTTCCATTCCTACAAGCATAAAAATAGTTAGAAATATTAATTCTCTAATAAGAGCATATGCTAAACTATTAATGTTTCTTAGGATATGTTTGACATCAAAATTGTAGTTATTAAACCACTGTTGTCGTTTTGACTAATCTTCCTTTTTATAATCACCTGTAATATTAAGAAATAACAAAAATTCATGTTATAAGCTCTAACAATGAATTTGAATGTTATGACATATATTGCAAATTTCTTAATAGCTTTTTTAACAACTATATATCATTTTTCATTACTATATTAATTAAATTCAAGACCATGAAAAGATCCTGAAATATACCTACAAAGATATTCATCTGTCATTTATTTATTTTTTAATACTGCTTCTTAATATTCTTGGAAAACATTCGTTTCAATTATCATTTTATCATCTACACCTAGATGGTATAAAATTGGTAAATTTTTCACTTGTGTTTTTACCTTATCTATATACGGAATATTTTATTATGTCCACTTTCAGACATAATCTTTTTTCAATTTTTCTTGTAAGGGCTTTTGCATTTCTGTAAGTTTTTTGATGTACAATTTAACATATGTTAAACATCCTAAGAGTCTTTGTAATTGATTTTTGACTTTCAATTCACTAGAAAAACATTGAATGCTATTTCGTATATGGGGTTATAGATTATGTTTTTCATCTTCAATTTTTAACCCTAAATACTTAATTTTCTATTAAACAATTAATGCTTTCTTTTCATAAAATACAATACATTCTTTCATGTTTTCTTGTAGAATATTAATAACATCCAAATAATATTTATTTAATTAATTACTAAAACCTAAAATATCATCTATATAAAGAAAGTAAATATTTTGTAATTTCTTAAAAATGTTATCCATATTCTTTGAAAGAAAACTTAAACTTTTTTAATCTAAATGGTACAAAAATCCATTAGAACTGTCCTTGGAGGTAACTAAATACACTTAATTTTTTAGATTCTTCATCTAGTCTTATTTGTCAAAATTCACTTTTGTAATCAAAACTTGAGAAATATTTCTTTCATTTTATTAATGGTAATAGTTCTTCTTTCTTTGGAATAAAATATCTATCATTAATGATTTCTTTATTCAATTCTTTGAATTTTTTTTCTTTTGTTTTTTCAACTTATTTTTTGACTAAGAATGTTGAAATAGAGTGAAGTGAATTACTTGGTATTATAACTGTTAGTTTCAAAAGTTTTTGCATTTATTTTTTAAATTCAATCATGTCTTGTAGAGTATAAATCATTGGTTTACTCATAACCTTTTTAGGATCTTTTAATTTTATGTTGATAATTATTTTAGATTTATTAATGTTTGGATATAAAGGATATTTTGAGCTTTCTATTTTGATATATGTTAAGGATTTATCTTCCTGTATTTTATTAAGAAAATAATTTTGTTTCTCTTTTATATCTAATGAAATATTTTTTTAAATAAATTTTCTTTTGTTTTATGTCAATCTTACCACGTTTTCGCTTTTTATGTTATTGTATAAAAGTTGAATTTGATACATTCAAAGGTTTTCTTATTTTTGATACATAAATAATTTTATTATTTAATGTTGTTAGACTTATTTTTATCTAAATATTGTGTAAAATGTTAATATAAACTTAGAAAATTATTTCCTATTAATAAATCAACTCATATTTCTTATTGATATTATTATAATTTTTTTCCTCTCATTATTATATATATGTCTTTTAAAACCTTATTAAGATTTATTGTAATATTATTAATAATTCTTACAACTAAATCTTTTGGTGTCTATTTCTAGTGTTCTTTAGGAAATATATATTTATTTGCTACAAACATACTAGCTCTTCTATTTATATATGTATGTAAATGATAGGTACATAGCCTTTAAATTTTAATCCTACTTTATATAGGTATTGTTTGGATTTATAACATTATATAAATCATTCAACTTCTAATGAAAAATATCTGTATTCTAAGTCGATCATCTCCTTAGTTTCTTCCAATTGATAAATATTGTAAGTATTATTTATATTTGATTCATCAATTGGTTCTAGTTCTATCTTAAAAGTTTTTTCTAAATTTTTTGTTTTTTGTGAAAATCATTTTTTTAATTCTTTCTTATTTTAAAGCATGTTAGGACATTCATTGACATAATATTCTTTTATATTGTAGATCAAACCTGCATTTTTTCCCTAAAGGGTAATGATTCTTATTTTCAGAAGGTTTGTACCTTTTTCTTCTAAAATATTTTTTTCTATGTGATTCCTTATTAAATATTCTTTTAGATTTTTGAAAATCTTATTTTCTTAATTTATATCTTTTAAACGTCTTGTATTTTTTATATATTTGTTTGTAATGTTTTATATTACATCCATATTTTTTTGGCATTTTAAAATTTCTTGTATCACAAAAGATTTTATCATTTTCTCTTGTTTTTTTATATTCTTGTCTCTCTTAATATTTAATAATTATCCAACTTTTAAAGCTTCTTATTCTTCCTTCTAGCATGTCTGGTATGATTTTCTTATTTCTTTGGTTCTATCCTTCTATTAAGGTTTTATGTAACGTTCAAGGTAATTTTTTGAAAAAATATTTCCTTATATGTTGCCTATATAGAGTTTGGTAATTTATGGTAGTACATTTCATATTCACAAATAAAAAATAAATGTAATACATGTTACAAATTTTCATTTTTGTTAAATGTTATTTTGCTTTGTTAATTTCATTTTCACTATATTGAGTGATAGTATTTCCTCTATCATCTCCGATAAATTCTTTGTATATTTTATTTACTATTATATCTAAATACTCTTTTTCTGTCATTGTATTAACAAATTTTGTTGATATGTTAAATTTGAAAACCAAATTTTACCATTTTCTTTTATTTTATGAGCTACTAAAATTCTATAAGATGAAGGATTTGATTTGAGAGGTTTGTATGAGTACACTCATACCACTAGCCTACTCATCTAAGGCTTTTTTTTATCTTATACAATTTAGATATAAAATAGGGGATATATAATTTTCACAGAGCTTGAATTTGGTGGAATACTACCTTTAGTTTCCCAATATAATCATTGTTCTATTTTGGGTGATTGCCTTCTTCTATTGGATGTATCAGGTTCTCCTAACTTTTTTCTATTTTTTTCTTCTCTATACGGGTCAAATTTTTCTTCTTGGTAAAAAACTGGTAATGATTACTGTCATATCATCTTCATCTTTATTTGTACAAAGTTTCTCATTATAATATTTTTTCTAGTTCTTTATCTATTACAACTAATAGAGTTATTAATTTTTCTATATCTTTTTTTTCGGATTCATAAATTGTTCTTCTAATTCTTTTCTATATTTTATTAAATTGGAATTATATATTTTTCTTTAAATTTTTCTTCTCTCATTTTTAGCTATCAGAGGGTCTAATCTTCTAGGTGATTCTTCATTTTATCCTTTTAAGGGTGATATTTATGACCTATATTATTGTTTCTATGTATGTTATATACATATTTTTTTAGTTCTGTAAATTTTGTTGTAATTTATTATAACCACATTTCTTTATTTATATTAATAATTTTTTTTGTGTTTCAATTATATCTTGTAGATACTTCATGTTTGATTCTTGGACCAAGTCTATTTCCTTCATTAGAAGTCTTAAAGCCTTCGTTAATGTTATTTAATTTTTAACTAATGATTTTATTATTTGAACTTCTTGTTTTAATTATGTGACTTCCTTTTCTTTATTGAAAGTCTTTTTTAGATTCCATAAATTTAAATCTTGGTACGTTATTATTTATTATTACATTATTTTTTCTTCCTATTTTCAGGGTTTTTCCTTCATGTCTACGTGCCATTACTTGTTTCAAAATCTATTAATATTTATGGTTTTATTATTTAACCAAGTTCTTAGAATATTTTGTCAATTTTTATGAATTCATTTTTTCCATATATTATAATAATGTGACTATATGTTAATGAATACCCTATTATACAGTGTATTAAAAATAGATAATTTCGTTCATTCATTAAGTCTCATCTTTCAAATTCCTAAGCCAGACTTAATACTTGATTTAAATTTTTATCATGAATATTAATAGCAAACGTACAGTATGTTGTGAATTTTAGTTTCTAGTATCTCAAATTACCATTGATCATTCTTAGTAAAATATCTTTCCTATTTATTATTCTATTATTTAGAAATGTTATTTTTATTGATGTACCTATTCTTTCTCTAAAATGAACTTGTATTAATGTTTGAATTCCTCTTAAATGGATGTATCTAATTTTTTTTTCTTTATCTTTTTGGAGAATTTTTGATAATTTTTTATAATAGTTTCAATGTCAATTAATGGTATATTATACTTTTTTTATGTAATATTAATATTCATTTCTTTATTACTTATTTCATAATAAACTATATATTTTTTGGGGAATGATTTTCTTAATGACGAAAATGATGGATCTTTAAATCCATTTCCTTTTTTAAGATTTAATTTTACATTTTGAATTTTTTCAAATTTCTTTTTACTAATTACAATTTCTTGTGAAAAATATCATGAGATGTCTTATATTTTTAATTCTATTATTCCTTGATTTTTTATTATATTTTGGTTCTCTATTATTTTTTCATCTATTTTATTTACAAAACAATAGCATTCACTTCCGTTAGATTTAACTTTCATTATGTTTGACAAGTAATTTTGATGTTATTTTGTATTTAAACATTGCACAACAACACAAAAATAGTTAAGTGTGGTTATTATTATGATAAATGGGTGAACGCTAACAAAAGAATGCCAACTATGATAAAGTATATATAAATTTATTTATTTTTAGGTATAATTTTATAAGTCTAATGACTACAAAAAATTATATTGGAAATCTAAAAATGAAAAAAGAATGTGAGAAATAGAGCATATGAATATATATGTGTGTATTTTTTAGTTGTTATATATTCATTAAATTAATTATAATTTAAAAAATATGAATTTGATAAGTTTGAACACATATCAATTAATTTATAAATGCATAAAAAATTAGAAAATAAGCACATGTGTGATCAAGTGTTCCATTTCTGATAGTTTTTATTTATTTTTGCACTTGTAATTTACTTTTTCGTTGTTAGTTGAATTGTAGTGCATCACTTAAAAGCTAATGAACTTTTGTATACTCTTGTCATAGTTAGTGTTCTTCTCGTACCCTTTTTCCTAATGATATTATCATAATAATTTTTATTCTAACAAGTTATAGTCGAAAATGATTAAATTTTGTTATTATTACAATAAAAATGTATGAATTGTTTATTATATATTTCTATAATTAAATACATTTTAATATCATTATTATTAAATAAAATAATCATTAAAAAAATATGCTCAACCATGATACTTTTGGTACATAACATGAAAAAATAGTCCCAAATTTATTAAACATTATTAAAGCAAATGAATTTTACAAGCTAGTATGGATATGAATATGATTACAAGGTTCAAAATATTACATGCATAACTTTTTATGCTATTTGACATTTAAAAAAGTAATTTTTCTTTTACAGTTGAAGATTTCTATACGTATGAACAATTATATAAAAGTCAATTATTCTTTCGATTCAAATAGATAACTAGGACCTAAATGAGGAGTGGAAACACTTATCATTGGAATCTTTTCGTGAGTTTTATCTCAATTCAGTTAAGCATGTCTCACAATATGAATTAAGCAATTAACACAGTGGATGTACAAAACATCCTCAATTCAATACATCATAAAAATAACTAGTTGATGCAACAATAATAATATGTAAAATACACACAAGTGACGGTGTGCCTCATAGGTTCTTGTTCACACTAGCAATATGCATACATGACAAACAATATTCAACTTGTGATATATACATACGTACCAAAAAGATTTCCAATCACTTTAGGACCTGATATGTGGAAACATATTCGGTAAATGATAATTGCACTTTCACAACATGAAATCAAACATACATAACAAACCTTAATAAAGAGTTTGACATCTAATACACATTCAAGGTAAGGAAATACAAACTACTTAGAAACTCACACCAAACATGTATGTAGATAAAAAGGCAGATTATATTAACACATTATCTAAACATGCATGTCTACTAAGAAGGAGTTCAAAACACAATACACAATCAAGTTAAGAAGATGTTGACTCCTTGAAAACTCAACCCAACTTCACAAATACCGGAGATAAAAACACCTAATAGATAATCATACATGTGGTATAAATAAATGCAAACAAGTAGTATAATAAAGCAACTGATATAGAATTTAATAAACATAAAGCAAGTGATAAATATTAAATGTTTTTTAATCAGAGTTTAAACTTTATCTTGTTGAGACATACACCATTTGAACTTTGATTGTACTAGCCACATATTCGAGCATGCAAAACTTTAGATATAACGAGATAAATCCACATATAAACCTTATTTATGTGGTAACATCCTTGGCATACTTAAGGCAACCACTTAGTAGCAAATAATCTATTAATCAATAAAACAATTACAACTCTGAAAGAAATAAAATCAATATTACATGTATCTGTTAGGACCTCTGTCCTAACTATCTATTGTTGCTTCCGCAATGATCTGGTTTGACTCACGAACCTAGCTCTCTTCCAAAGCCTACACCACTGTATGTGGTGTTATCAGAAACCATAGACCAATAACCAAAAGTGTAACAACTCACACTCTTGAGAACACTCAAACTCAAACACTTTATCTCTTATCGCATACAACAAGAGATATGAGAACTTAAAATATTTAACTTAGCTCATTCTCACAAAGAAGTTCTCACAACATCAATAAAAATAGTATTAAGCACTTACAGCTTAAGAATACTATTTTACACTAACTAGCAAATACCGTCTTGAGTACTCACAACCCATAAACATAGTTTTGCTCATACAATCATGAATCACTAATATCGAACAACATTCGAGGTATTAGTGGTCCGAAAACAGAAAAAACGAGATGTCAATTTGACAGAGCTCTACTACATTTTTCTAGATGCCAAATAAGAAGAAATAAGGGGTATTTTTAATACTCGAATTTTCCATCTCGCCAAGGGTGATGGAAAGAGTGGTGGCGAGGTGCTAAATAGTAAAAAAAAATGTTCTAAAAATTACCAAGTATTTTCTATAAATACTCGCACCCAAATCGAACCAAAAACAAAAATAACAACGTCAAAGAGTAAGTGTGCACACTACGAAAACCAATTTCATGGTGTATATAAATATATTTGTATACAAAGTGTACCTAACTATATACGTGTATGAATTATGGATCAACAATAACAAATCTTACATAAATAAAGATAAATACACTAAGTAAAAAAGAAAATACATACTATATTTTATACAAAAAAAACCAACACACGTACATGAAAACACCAAAACTTATACCAATCTTTATGAATTTCAACTATTTAAAATTAAGTTAAGTTTGCAAGATAGTATGAATATGAATATGATTACTAACTCTAAAATATTAGATATATTACTTTTTAAGATATTTCAGATTTAAAAAGGTAATTCTTGTTTTCCAATCTTTTATGAATTTCAATACTAGGGTATAAAAACTACTTCTTCATGGATTAATATTTTATATTGGTACGTCCTAAGCATCTTGCCGATCAATACTCATTTATTCTCTTACTTGTGCTTTTGGCATGTAATTAAATTGACTTTTTTTTTTATAATTCACCTATCACCATAAACGCATATCTCAAAACATAAATCCAATATTATTATATTAAAGTTGTAGCTGTTCGAGGCGACCGTCTTAAACTCTGATGGATGATAAATATAGATTTTAATTTTTTTGTAATACATCTTTATATTTTTAATAAATAAATAATTTCTTAAAATAAAATTTAAGAAGATACTAATTTTAAAAATTATTATGTATTTAATTAAATATTATTAGGGTTATTGGCACAATTTTTTTCTACAAAAATAATACATGAATTATTTATTTTATACTTATAAATAATTACACTTTAATATTATCACTATTAAATAAGTTTTTATTAATAAATATTAATTATAGAAATAACAATACACATGTTATTAACTAAATGCTAAAAAAGAAAAACCGTTAACACTTTTTATTATATAAGAAAAAAGTTCTTATTTTTCTAAATAACTGATATACATATTTGGGTTCCATCCTAGTCTTCAATATATTTTTTTCAATTAATTGAGACTATGTGAAGAAAAAAATAACAAATAAACTTGGTAAAAATATTTTTTTTATTTGCATAAACTTATATAATTCATATGTTTGTTTTACTCAGATTCATAGATAAACATTGTAGTATTATAAACAACTTCAAACCTTTTATTTTATTTTATTTCAAACTGCTAAAAACATTTCAATCCTATCATGTTTAAAATAAAGTTTAATTTCTCCTGAGATTATTCCACAAGAAAAATCATTTTTATTTATACATTTAATTTATTCATTTTTTAAATTTTATTATTTATATTTGATGAAAAAATTCACATATTATTAATGAATTTTTACAGATACATTAACTTTGAATTTATAAAAGATATTTAACGTATTTGATAATGATACTCTATTTATGTTTCTTTTAAGCTAGGGATTAATCCAATGATAGTTGGATATAATTAATTTAAAATGATATTTTTTAAAAATAAAATTAAGTTTTTTTTAAATAATATTTTTATAATACTCTTAAAAATAACAATAAAACTCAAACATAAAATATATTTTTGCTCTTTTTGTTTTAAATAAATTTTTTTTATCGTTTGAGTCTCTTTTAATCTCTATCTTATAAGTTTTTCTTTTTATCTTCATTAAAAAAGTACTATTTGTATTTTTTATAATTTATAAATTCAAACATCATAGTTAAAAAAAAATTTATAATACTTCTATAAATGAATTTGAGGTACATTAATAGAATGAGATGGGAGATTGAGAAGAAAGAGAAAGACTTAGAAGATAAAGAACGATAATAATTGAAGTCTAAAAGTGCATTATTGTTATTTAAATTTTAATTAAATTTATATATATGTTTCCAAACTTTTAAAAATCTAAAAAAATTTAAATATCATAATTTAGTTTCTAAATTTTTAAATTTTAATATATAAATCATAACTTAGCTAATAAAATTGATATTTGTAAATCAAAAATTTAGGATCTATGTATAAAGTTTTAAAAATTTGATGATTAAATTGTATAATTTTTAAAAATTTAAAGACTTATATGTAAAGTTTTAAAAATTTAAATACTAAATTGTATGTTTTAAAAGTTTTAAAATCTTTATGTAAATTTATTTAAAATTTAAGGACTAATGATGCCATTTAATCTAGATTTGAAATAAGAAACATAAAAAATTATGTTTTTGAAACTATGAGAGAGTGTATTGATTTTGATTTTAAAAACAATTTCAATTTTATCCATAAAAATCATTTTATAAAAAAATAAAATTAATTAATTAAATCTATTGGGCTTAAGAAAAAATAAAAACAAGTGTAATTAAAGATATCCACCATCCTATTTAGTTATAAAGATATCCAATTTGGTATTAATTATATTAATTTCTTAATTAGAATCACCTATTAAAATGTCACGTCAAATCCCAATAATTAATGTACAAACAGAAGGATCGTATAACTATATAAGTATTTAAGTAATTGATGGATACCAACCTACATGTATGACCTGCCTAGCTAGCTAGCTGCCTAGTTGGAAACATATTACATATGTCTGAAAAGTATATTTATAACAAACGATATGTGGTAGTAAGAGTACACTGTTTATAGTTATAGGTTTGTTTTAAATTTGTTTTATTTGAGGGAATAATATAAGTAGGCTTTTTTTTTAAATTTTAAAGATTACTAAAATTTATCTAATAATTTTAAGAAATAAAATAAATTTTTATTTTTATTAAAAATAATATAATAATTATTTAAATAATTATTTCTCATTCATCCTCTTAAAGCAAATATTCTTATTAAAATTTTCAATATTAACTTTTTCATTTATATATTATTTTAAATCATAAATTATTTATTTTTAATTAAAAATTTATAATAGCTAAATTGATATAATGATTAATTTAAGTAGGCTTAGTATATTAATTATAATAAAGATAAAAAAAATAATACAAAATAACATTACATGACAAAAACATGTTCTTTTTCATCTCACCCAATCATTTAAGATGAAAAAATAATAAAAACACCAAAGAAGTTACACGCTCTAGTGACCTCCGTCTACTACCTATTATTGCTTTTATTTATTGAATTTGTAATGATTTGGCTCGACTTACAAACCTAATTCTTTTTCAAAGCTGACACCACCACACGTGGTGTGATCAGTAACCAGAAACCAATAACCAAAAGTGTAACAACTCGCATTCTTAAGAATCAGACTTAAATTTAAATATTCTATCTCTTATCACATATAATAAGAGATATGAGAACTCAAAATATTTAACTTAACACATTTTCACAACATCTATAAAAATAATCTTGAGCACTTACAATTTAAGAATGTTATTTTACATTAACTAATAAACATCGTCTCGAGTACTCATAACTCATAAGTATAGTTCTGCTCATACAATCACGAATCACTAATATCGAACAACACTCAAGGTATTAGTAGTTTGAAAACAGAAAAAAACGAAATGTCAATTTGATAGAGTTATACTACATTTTTCTATATGCAAAATAAGAACCAATGGAGAGTATTTATATAACTTGAATTTTCCGCTTTGCTATCCATTTTACCAACCACCTCGCCAAGGTTGATGGAGAGTGTGCTAGTGAGAGTGGTGATGAGGTGTTAAAAATTCAAATTTTTTCGTTCCAAAAATTATCGAGTATTTTCTATAAATACCTGCACCCAAATCGAATCGAAAACACAAATGATAATGTTGGCAAGCATATGAAAATAAATCTCATAGTGTATATAAACATACTCGTATACAAAGTGTACCTAACTCTATATGTGTATAAATTACTAATCCATAATAATTAATCTTATACAAATAAAAAAAATACACTAAATAAAAAAGAAAACATATATCATGTTTTGTACACAAAAATCAACATACAGATACAAATACAACAAAACTTATACTAATTTTTTTATGAATTTCAACTATTTAAAATTAAGTGTACAAGTAGTATTAACATGAATATGATAATATTAGATATATTACTTTTTAAGCTATTTCATATTTTAAAAGGTAATTTTTGTTTTCAAACCTTTTATGAATTTCAATACGAGGGTATAAAAATTACTTCTTCGTGGATTAATATTTTATATTGGTACGCCCTATACAAAATTCAATACATATTAGATGTTTGTGCTACGAATTTAGAAAATCATGAGGCACACAAAAGATAGAGATTTATGAATTTTTAAGTAGCCTTATGTTAAGTTAAGCATCTTGATGGTCAATACCCATTTATTCTCTTATGCTTTTGGCATGGAATTAAATTGACTTTATTTGATAATTCCCCCTACAACCATATCCCAAAACATAAATCCAATATTATTATATTAAAGTTGTAGCTGTTCGAGACGACCATAACTCTGATAGATGATAAATAGAGATTTTAATTTTTTTATTTTTAATAAATAAATAACTTATTAAAATAAAATTTAAGAAGATATTAATTTTAAAAATTATTATGTATTTAATTAATATGATTAGGGTTCATGGCATAATTTATTTCTACAAAATTAATACATGAATTATTTATTTTATACTTGTAAGTAATTACACTTTAATATTATTATTGTTAGATAAATTTTCATTAGTAAATATTAATGGTAGAAATAACAATGTACATATTATTAAAGAAATACTTAAAAAAAAAGAACAACTGTTAACACTTAGTTTTATATAAGAAAAAAGTTCTTATCATTTCTAAATAACTGCTATACATATTTTGGTTCCTTACTGGTCTTCAATTTTTTTTCAATTAATTGAGATTATGTGATGAAAAAAATAACAAATAAACTTGGTAAAAATATATTTTTTAATTTTCCTTTTTCTTTTTTTAAAATTCAAAACTTATATAATTCATATGTTTGTTTACTCAGATTCGTAGATAAACATTGTAGTATTATAAACAACTTCAAACCTTTTATTTTATTTTATTTCAAACTTTGCTAAAAACATCTCAATTCTATCATGTTTAAAATAAATTTTAATTTCTCTTGAGATTATTCCACAGGAAAAATCACTTTTATTTATATATTTATTTATTCATTTTTTAAATTTATTGTTTATATTTGATAAAATATTATTAATCAATTTTAACCCATAAATGAACTTTGAATTTATAAAAGATATTTATAGGCATGTTATATATATATATAGATCATGCTAATTTTCTAGGTGTCTGATAATGATAATTTATTTATGTTTCTTTTAAGCTAGGTAAATTTAATATAGTAATATTTGGATAACATTAATTTGGGAATTAAGATAATGCTAATTTTCTAGGTGTTTGATAATGATACTTTATTTATGTTTCTTTTAAGCTAGGTGAATTTAATGTAGTAATATTTGGATATCATTAATCTAAAATGATAGTTTTTAGGAATAAAATTAAGTTTATTTTAAAAATAATGTTTTTATAATATTCTTAAAAATAACAATAAACTTAAAAATAAAATTTTTTTTTGTTCTTTTTGTTTCAAATAAAAAATTTCTATGGTTTGAGTCTATCATACTCTATATCTTATAAGTTTCTCTATTTATCCTAATTAAAAAAAATATTATTTTTTGTATTTTTTATAATTTATAAATTAAAACAACATATTTAAAAATAAATTTTATAATACTCATATAAATGAATTTGAGGTACATTATTAGAATGGGATGGGAGAGACTTAGAGGACAAAGAAACTAAAAAGAGAAAGAATGATATTGATTGAAGTCTAAAGGATACAAAATTTAATTAAATATATATATAAATTTTTAAAACGTACGATTTAGTACATAAATTTTTAAATATCATAATTTAGTCTTCAAATTTTTAAAATTTTACATATAAATTATAACTTAACTACTAAAATATATATTTGTAAATAAAAAAATTTAGGATATAAGTATGTAATTTTAAAAAATTGATAACTAAATCATATGGTTTTTAAAAATTTAAAGATATATGTGTAAAGTTTTAAAAGTTTTGAGATATATGTGTAAAATTTTAAAAATTTACATACGTTTTAATGGTTTTGAAATCTTCGTATAAATTTAATTAAAATTTTAAAATTAATAATACACTTTATCCTATATTTAAATGTGCAACATAAAAAATTATGTTTTAGAAATTGTGAAATAGTTTATTGATTTTTATTTTTATTTTTTTAAAAAAATTAATTTTTCCATAAAAATCATTTTTGTAAAAAAAATAAAATTTATTCATTAAATCTATTTAACTTAAGAGAAAATAAAAACAAGTGTAATTAAAGATATTCACAATCCTATTTAGTTATAAAGATATCCAATTTGGTATTAATTATATTAATTTCTTAATTAAAATGTCATGTCAAATCCCAATAATTGATGTACAAACAAAAGGATCATATAAGTATTTAAGTAATTGATAGATACCAACCTACATGTATGACCTGCCTAGCTAGCTAGCTGCCTAGTTGGAAACATATTATATGTGTCTGAAAAGTATATTTATTACAAACGATACGGGGGTAGTAAGGGTACACAGTTTATAGGTATAGGTTTGTTCTAAATTTGTTTTATTTGAGGGAATAATATAAGTAGCCTTTTTTTTAAGTTACTGAAATTTATCTAATAATTTTAAGTTAAATTTTTAAGGGATAAAATAAATATTTATTTGTATTAAAAATATATTAAATATTTAAATAAATTTTTTTATTCATTTTTTAAAATAAATGTTCTTGGTAAAACTTCTAATATTAATTTTTTTATTTATATATTAATTTAAATCTCAAATTATTTATTTTTATTAAAAAAACTTATTTAATATTTTATTATATTATTAATAAAAAATTATGTAAAAAAAATATAATCATAAATTTTTAACTTTTTATTTAAATAGCATACCGTATCATCGTATTTATTACTCATTATTTCAATTGAAATTTCTTTCATATTATTGCTCAATTTTAAGCAAAAATAAAATATAATTAAAATATATAATAAATAATTATAAATAACATGGCTTGGGAGGCTAGGGTCTATGCAATATCAATAAATATGAAAAAGAGAAATTTATATTAAAATTATAAAGGAAAAAATTCATGATTTAATATAATTATTACATAAAAATTAATAGTATTGTTATTTATAGGAAAATGAAATATGGTGTACTTACAAACAAATAATTCTCATGTAAATACTTTTTCGTAGTCTTTTTGATAAAAATAAATATTTTTAAAAATATTAATTAAAAATACTAATTTTAATCGTTCAAAATTTAGCCTAAAATGAATTTTAATTTTCCTTTATAATAAGTAATGGACTTATATTGCTTACTAAATAAGAATAAATTTAAAATATACTTTAATTATAATTATCGAACTCTTAATCCCTTTATGCTATAACAACTTTATCCCATCAAAATGATAAATAATTATATTTAAATTTAATTTACCCACATATTATATAAGAGAGAGTGATTCTAGAAATCTTATAGATTATGAAGTTAATGTGGTTTAGTTTCTCATATATTTAAAGATATTTTCTATTTCTTCAAATTTGAAAAAAAGTATCAAGATCAAATAATATTATTTTAATAATTTATTTATTATAATATTATTTTTTTACTATTAAGAGATTAAAATACTTTGAGACATTAACAATGGTACAAATAAAATTTAATATAAATTATTTAATAAAAATAAACAATAATAATATTCTAACATAAGATGATTTAAATAAATTTTTGAATTAAAAAACAAAAAAAAAATAAAAATAAAAATAGTGATAATAATCAAATATTAAAAAGAATATTTTGTGATTTTTTTATAGTATTTTTCAACAATCATTTTTTTAAAACCATCATTCTACAATTATTAAAGAATTGAATTTGAATTTGAATCACATCTTAATCACTTATAAAAAAAATTATTATTTTTAATTGGTCTATTTTTTTTTAAATTGATCAACTCATCCAACCCTTCGAGGTAATAAATAAATAAATAAATAAGTACACTAATTATAATAATGATAAAAAAAACATAACAGAAAACAACACGCAAAATAAAAGGAGAGAAATAGGGAGGAGGGAGGGAAGCAAGGGAAGAGAATTGAAAACATCAACCGGAAGAATTGGGGAGGCGATGGAGATGAGGAAAGTGAGGGAAGAGGGAAGAGAGCTGACTGGTTTTAATGGTGGAAATTGGTGTGAAGTTGTGAAAGGGGGGCTTTTTGGAGGAAAAATAACTTTTTTTTGGATATTTCGAAAATACCCCTAATTAAAATAAGTACGTTCAAAACACATTATCCAAATATGACATTTTATCCTATTTTTAAATTTTTATGAAGTTGCACTATTTTGTAAAAATAATTTATATTAAACTCATAAATATTAAAAGTTATTTAGTTGAACTTAAAATATTAAAGTATAATTAAGATTATACTTTTAATAATATTATAATTATAAATGTGTTGTTTCTTTATTGGATTAAGAAGCTATCTATTTGATTTTTTAATTAGATATTTATGATATAATTAAGATTTAGCATTTCATACTAGGATTTAACAATATATGTATCACATCACATATCTTCCAGCCGAATTTGTGATACAACATCAGCCACCATAGTGATTAATTTGAGAAGCCAAATTTGCTTTCTTTGAATTCATCATGTACTCCTGTTTGAAATGAATTTAAATAAAAAAAATTCATTATTAAAACTATTTTTTTCAATAAACATGATAGTTATTTTATAACACTAATGTTTTCACTCAGAAATATTAACATTATGGACCATTGAAATTCTCTCCTCAGTCATACGTGAAGGGACATCATTCCATTCACCATCTGATTTGCTATTATCTTGTTCTTACTGTTTGATTATTGCTTTAGCATGTACAGAACATAATGTATTTAGAAAATTTATTTTTGGGTTTTTCTTTTTTAGAAATTAATCGTTAAAAAATCGAATCATTTAAATCTTTACTTAGAATTTATTTTCTTATCAAATACATTATTATTTATTTATGTAATCTAAATTAATTCGTAACATCCACTTTCATAGTCGTTAATTTATAACGAACAATTGCTTTAAACTCAGCCATAATCGAAGTGTGACTTTCATACACTAACAAATATGCAATAATGCACTATATAAGCCTCCCCATGATAGCATGATAGTGTACGTCTGTAGTCAAACATCAGACATTTGGTCTTCGGCGTTCTTTTGCATCCAACAAAACGTCGTACAATGCACTAACAATTGCAGTATGGCAACAACAAATTAGTAATAACAATTGCGACAGGGCAAAATTGGAAAGATAAAAATTTCACAACCATGGTCTGGGCAATTCCATTAATTTCTATAGCTCAAAGGTTCAACGTCTTCCTAAGCATCATAGTAAAATATACATGGAATATAAATTGTTGAATAAAGTCAATAATGAGCTATGTACTAATAAGAAAATCTATATATCACTATTAAGTTTGCTCCAGTATTATTATAAGTATTTACGATCGATCCACGTTATTATATCTAAGAAAAAATTAATATGTTAATTGTGATTGTAATATAATTGATATATAAAAGTGTTTTATATTGAGTGGAATTGTGAAGAAAACAAGTACTCACCACATCCTCAGTTGAAGAAGCCATTTTCCACCACGTCACACTGTCAAAATTCAGAAGTCAGAAGATGCAAATTTAGTCAACGAGTTGCTCATAGTCATTACTCTGCTGCCCTGCAATCCCATCCATTAACCAAGTATTGGTTCTAATTAAATCTTCAATTAATACAAAACATTAAAGATAGTCTAATTGAAGCTCAAATCAATTGATATATACTACTAAGCATCAGTCATCAGAGGAACTCACAGTTAATATATGAATTTAGGAACAACCTCTGTAAACTTGGCATTTTTCAGTAGAACAACAACTAGGTCCATGAACACATACTCAACATGTTGAATACAGTCAAAATATTTATAAACCCATTCTTGGATTACATTGATACATAACGATAACCAGCGTTTGTGTTAATAAACATAACAACTATTATCTTTTCTTGAAACCATATTTCTTACGCTCGTAGAACAAGTCTGTTTTTGCACTTCCTACGTTAACTATTTTAGGACATCCATCCCTATCTTTCTCCATCTGAGTACATTCTTTGCAGTAGTATGCATCAGAAATCCCAAGACCTCCACAAATCACACACCGACCCTGAAAGGATCCATAGTTGCATTCGTCGCAAACCCGAACAAGAGTGCATGGACGAACATAGGAGTCACAGATCACACACTTACCATCATCTTTCTCACAAAGCCGCCCTATGGCAATTCCTGGTTGCTTCCTGCACATAATCAGATCGGGATGATGCTTGGCCATACTTTCTCCAACAAGCTTTTAGCTTGAAAATATTTCTGTGATCTGCATAGGCATAATTGATTGAAAATTGATTTAGTTAGTTTTAGCCTTTGAAGCTCAAGCACGCACACACAAACACACAAACACACAAAAATGCATCTAAAGTTCTAAAGTGCTACACGCATTTGCGTTTGCATAAGATGTAAAAGATCAAAACTTCCCTTAATAGTAAAACCTGCTCATCAAGAAAATAGATCATATCACAGAAGATCATAAAGGGACTCAACATGACTAGAAATAGCAAAGGTCTTCCAAGTCTAGGCTAGGATTCATTAATTCCAACCTGGTAGCACTTCACTTTTTTATTTATCAAACCAATAATATGCATTACATGCAAGGGAGATGACATAAGATATAAAAGATCAAAACTTTCTTTAATAGTAAAACCTGCTCATCAAGAAAATAGATCATATTACAGAAGATCGTAAAGGGACTCAACATGACTAGAAATAGCAAAGGTCTTCCAAGTCTAGGCTAGGATTCATGAATTTCAACCTGGTAGCAATTCACTTTTTTATTTATCAAACCAACAACATGCATTACATGTAAGGGAGATGACATAAGAAATTGTGGATGCTGTCATCTTGAGTGTTCTACATTGAGGAAAATTGAAATGAGTATGATACATGACACATCAATACACTCAAGTAGTTATAGTTGTAATTTTACAATATATTAACATGTTAATGTTAGATTGTTACAATTGAATTATATATAAAATGCATGCATTTTGCAGTGTCCTCAAGCTTAAGAACTGTTAGGCTTGAGGACATTCACAGTAGAACAGTATTACATTGCCTCAACTTTTTGGCCTCTGATTTCTTTTTTGGAGGAACCATTCAAAGGTCTCTCTGTTGAGCACACAAAATCAAGGTTAAAAAGCATATTTCATAAAAATCAAAGAAAAATCTGATAGTCAAACTATTTAACAGATTTTACAATATAAAACCTAGAAAGCTTTAATTAGAAGCTTATCTATACTATATAAAAGTCTAAATCACGCATAAAATAATTTTGGAAAAATATACCCTATAATTTAACATAAAGACATATAATGCTTTTTATGTTTTATTTTAAATTTTGGTAAAAAATTAAGCTAAGCAACTTAAACAAAAAAAGAATTCTATAATGTTAAGGAGTGTACTTTCTTAATAAAAAATTAAGTTAACTCTTTAAATAAAAAAGACTACTATGATAATAAAGTTTATATTTTAAATAGTTTTTCTTAATAAAAATTAAGTTAACTCTTTAAATAAAAAAGACTACTATAATAATAAAGTTTATATTTTAAATAGTTTTTACAATAATGCATCTCTAATTTATTTAGAAACTTGCACCTTAATAAATTTTACTTTCAAAATTAAGAAATTAAGAAGTTTAAGTTTGTATGTTTTATTTCAAATAAATTGTAAAAATTAACAAAATAGAAATTTAAAAGAAGTAAAACAAATGACATTTTTAACTAGTAATTATAAAACACCAAAGAAGCTACAACCTTCTACGATATAGGAATTCCTGGCAAGGTCAACCGGTAGAAAGCTTGTTAATTTGTTTGAACTCACTCCACAGTACTCCACTCACTCAGACATTAACACAAACAGTGTATATGCGTGTACCCAAATATAATTTCATTAACTTAGCCCGGATAATCTACAATCTAATATCATTTATCAGTATTAAGCACCAAAAAATTACAAATTTTCAAGAAAAATTAAAATATTACTTGGGAAAAAAGAAGGAGAACCAAAATTTGAAGTGCAGAAAAGAAAGGAAAATCTTCATAAAGTTAGAGAATTTTTTTAACAAGATTAAGAATATACAGAACAAAGCTAAGATGTATAACTGTAATGATTTTTAAGTGGGCTAACCTGCTTTGGTAGCGAAGGTTTGAGATTTGGAGAGCTCTGGAAATGCTAAGGAAGGAGGACGAATGAATCCAGTTGTATTTTAGCATAAATTAAGTAGCAAAGACGTGTTGACTCCTCTGACAAAATGCACGTGTTAGTAATAATTTTCATTGGAAAATAAAAATAATAACATCAAAATTTAATATTAAATATATTTAAATAATATATCAAATTTTTTAATATTAAAAATATACAAAGTTAATAATATTTTAATAATTATAATTTTAAAAATATTATTTTTATTTTTTAAAATTTAATTTAAATAATTATATTATCAAAATAATTTCGCTTATCAGATATTAAATGGATAATAGACATACGAATTTAAGTGTGCAGATCTCCCGCTATCCCGCTATGGTATAACGAGTAAAGAGGTCTAGTTCAATGATGATCTAAGTTCAAGAGATTTGGTAAAACCTATTAATTTGTAGACAAAATATCTCTTTGTCCAAATGTGAAGTTATAAGCTTCTAGATCTAATGTAATAACCCTATTATGACAAATTGATTAAGATTTTTCCTTCTTATAAACAACCTGAATAAAGCTTTTAGGAACTTAAAACGACTCATATATAACGATTTTTTTTATATGCATAAAACGACTTGATATAATGTTTATACGTAATCTTTTATGTACATAAGATGTAATACACATGTATATATACTCATTAAATGAAGAAAATACATCATCTAATTCATTTGTTCAATTTTTTATTTCTTATTAAAAATCATTAAAATTTTACACTTAAAAATCTCTCCAAATAATCATAATAAAAAATATTAAATGTTAATTTCATTCTAATATTAATTAATATTTTTATTAAATAAAATAATAATTAATAAATTATATTTTACCATCAACACAACCCTTTATTTTTAGCAATGACTGAATGTTATAAATATGATTTTAAGTATATTAGCAACGGTAAGACTTTACAAATTATCACACAAAAATTTTCTTCTTATATATTATATTAAATATTAATATTATTTAAAAAATAAAATACTTATTTAATTTAAAATTAATTATAACATATAATCATATAAATATAAATTTAAGTGGTATTAATATTTCTATTAAATTTATTTAGAAAAAATGTTATAAACTCAACTACATATGATATAGGATGTAAATTTAATCTCAATGAATCAAAACTTAAATGATGTAATCTTATAAGATATGTCTCAAAGTCTTATTAGGTTAGAATAAGTTTGGCATGATTCTATTGGAATAATTTTACGATCCAACTTAGGACTTAGGACGAAAGATTTATATTAAAGTGTAACCCAAATCCAATTCGAAATTCGAGTAATGTTTGAATTTCACAAAATATATGTTTTTAGATATTGTATATTATTATTCTATACATTTTTGTATAATTTGTCAAAGTTTAAAAAAAATCAAGTTTAAATCTATTGAAATGTTTAAACTATTATTTAATTTGAAAAATATGACACAAAAGTATATATAGTCAGATAACACACAGAAATTTGGTTTCATCCGATCTAAACCTGAAGTTTTGGTATTAAGTTAGCTCGACCCACCTAAATGTATACCCTTAAGTAGTGACACACTCCCACAAAGGCCATGGGTACATGAGCTTACACAATCTTTGAAAAAAAAATTAATATGTGATGATTATTATATTTTTTAGATATATATCTTTTTATTCAAATGTGTCTCATCTTTGGCATTTATTTAAAGTCTAAAATCTTTATTATAATCTTTTATAAATGGTGCATAAAAGTTGCAAAATGTAACTTTCTTTTTCTAAGGTTTATTAAATTAAAGTTTGAAAAATCTATTAGCAAATTCAAGTAGTTTTAGTTATTTTTACCACTTAAGAAATTATACTTTTGGTTTCATTTGTTAATTTCATTTTATTTATTTTATATTTTTTTGAGGTACTTTGGTATTTGATATCCTCAGTAAAATAGGTGCAATATTTTATTAATTAAAAAAATTATCATACTATTAAGATTTTTCAAAAAAAATATATTTTTTACTCTCAATTTATCAATTTTTTAAATCTATCTCTAAAGTATATTCGTGATAAAACTTACTAATTTCAAACCTTCTAATTAAATACGTATGTTTATTGTGAGTACTTAGAATGCATGCATGAGTTTAAACATATTATCATGTATATAAGAATGTAAGTAGGTAACTATTATTTAAAATAAAGAGATAAATACACACCGGGTTTAATTATGATAGTATAGTAGTTTAGTTTTTGTTAAGAAAAAATGATAAAACAAGAAAAATTAATCATTTTTTTTAATTTTTTTTAATTGTTATTTATTACTACAGACAATTTAAAAAATTATATCTCAATAGTATTTTAAAAAATCTGAGAAAAATTAAAAAATTAAAAATTATTTATTTATTTTTATGCTGTTATTTTTTAAAAATAAAATAAATAAATTATTAAAAAATAATAAATAATAAATAAATAATTTTTTTATAATTTTTAGTATTTCTCACCATATAATAAAAATTTTACCCGTCATGGATGACCGGTCAAAGATAAAGTTTGTTTGGAAGCCAAAAGACGAAGTTGAATTAGATATAGTTATTTGTTATAAATTATGGTTTTCAATAGCAACAATCTTGGCCTTTTTTAAGGGTGTTTTGAAATTCATTGTAATTATTTTAAGAATACTAGTTATTAAAATTAGGTTTAATTATAATTTATTATAATTATTTTTAAGTAATGATATTATTATAATTATTTTTATAATAAAAATTTATAAATTATTTATAATATTAATTACATCTTAATATTATTATTATTGAATAAAATTATTATTAATTAAGTTATATTATAATCTACTTTAATTGCTTTTACTATTCATTTCCCTACTTTCATAACAAGTTATCACGATGATAATTTCATTCTTACGTGGTATTGTTAGTAGTGTGAAATGACATTAGTTATATTATTCTGCCAATTTTTAAGTGAACAACAAATCACACTAAATATCATAAGTTTTTAAATATTATATGATTATTTGTATGAATTTTATAAGTTTAAATATATACCTAGAAATGGTTTTATAATTACACTATTTGATTGATATATTAATTATATTAGCATAGTATATTTTTATTATTTTGAAACAATGCTTTGATTTCTTTTATTATACACATATTAGTCACTCGAGATTTTATTTTCCATTAACGTGAATAATACAATTTTAAATAAGGATTTGGTTGAAACATTTTACATGACATAGCGTTCAGGTTTTGAGGAAGGAACTAGTCTTGTTTGTAAGTTCAAGAAAACCCTTTTGGACTTAAGCATGCCCTACATAACAGTTTTAATTCAGGTATATTGTTTTTGAAAAATAAGGTGCATTTTTACATTTGTTCGTGACAAAGGAAGCTTTGAAAATAGCAATGGCACTACAATCGATGACCAATTTTGACCGCGGATAGGAGGCGGGTTTTCGTTTTTACGTCTTCACTTTTTTATTATATTATTTATATGAAAATTCATTTAATTTTTTTTACGAGGGGAGTAATTATTTTGGTGGCGTTTTGACTTCCGTACTGTTCATGGAGTTTTGGATCAATTCCTCTATTTTTCTGGACGTTTTTAGTGTTCATTATTATTATTATTATTATTATTTTCTCTTTTGTTAAACTCTTATATATATATATATATATATAATTTGTTTTATTTTCTTATATACGAGCCCTTATGAGTATCCATTCACAGAACTTAATGCGATCAGACTCTGTATTGCGTCAATGGCTTCCATGGACGTCAAACAAGCAAGCGCTTCAGGGAATAGAAAGCGGAAAAGAACTCTTCGTCAAAGAAAGCTTCTTTTAAATGAAAAAGTAGAGGTACATTGCAATTATACTTTAATTTTTTGTTTTTACTCAAAATTTTGTTTGCCGTCAAATTTTGGCTTGAAACCCTTGGCTTGTTTTTTTTTTTCTCTGTTTTTTATATTCACAATATTTTACTTTTAATCCTCGTTAAAAAACATATATTGTTTACTTTATACAAAAAATAATATCCACGTGTCATTTTGAACTTACTAAAAACATGTTTTTTTATACATTGTTAGTGAAATGAAATTAATCCTTATTTTTAACATTTATTTTTATTTTTAGGTATTGATGCCCTTCTGATTATGCAGTATGAAGTTTAATTATGCATTATGCATTATTCATTTTGAATTCTGATTCAGTATTAAATACTGCACATTTTTTTAGGTAAGAAGTATGGAGGAGGGATTTCTGGGTTCATGGCACACTGGTATTGTGATTGAGTGTGACAAGCCAGGCCGTCGTTGCATCAAATATGATAATCTGTTGGATGATGATGAGTGTGGTAATCTTGTTGATAGTGTGTGTGTTTCCCCTGTTGTGGATGGTGTAGATTCTGATAGTTTAAACAAGCATAATTATCGTGGGAATGTAAGGCCAATCCCACCTAAGTTTGAGTTTAACAAGTGGAACATTCACTATGGACAGTGTGTGGATGTAAATTATACTGATGCTTGGTGGGAAGGAGTGATTTTTGATCACGAAGATGGTTCTGAGGAAAGGAAGATATTCTTCCCAGATTTGGGTGATGAAATGTTAATTCCAGTTAACTCAATGAGGATAACACATGACTGGGATGAAGTTTCTGGAGTTTGGAAACAACGAGGGAATTGGATTTTTCTTGAGTTGATAGAAAAGTACGAGGAGAAACTTTATCTTGCAGTTTCTGTTAAGCAATTATGGTATGATGTGAGAGAAGAAAAGGGTTTTAAGAAGATTAAGGAGTGGACTTCTACTTTTATGGATTTATGGGAACTGTTGGTGTTTGAAGTAATTGAAGATAACTTCAAGATTACTGTAGATGAACTACTTAATGTGATAGTTTCAGATGGTTTGTTACCAGAAACCCAGACAGCACTGGAGTCGGATCTATTTGTAATAGATGATAATATAAATTTTGAAACCCAAATATCACCACCAGAATCAACTCAACCTATTCCTGATGCTGATATGGATCCTGAAGAGGAATTGGGGCCTTCTTATGCTGTTGTATCTACTGATCAGAACCTGTTGAACAAAGATACTGTGGTTGATCATGAAGTTGTAATAAAGGATGTCATGGATTTTAATGCAACAGGTACGGATGAACCTTTTCAAGCTGGTCCTGACTCCTCTGTAGTGGAATCTGGCATAGATCATCAGCCAGTTTGTTCAAAGGAACAAGGTGCTTCAAATATTAATTCATCAAATGAATCAAACATGGTTGACCAAATTGAGGCAATTTGTGCATTACCTTTTAATCTTGATACCAGTGGTTCCATTAGTGATGATGTGGGCATTTTTGGTAATGTTGCGAAGAAGATGAGTCGAAGGATCGAGCATTCAATGACCAAGAATACAGGAAAATGGATGCCTGTCTGCCAACCTCCTGAACCTGAATCCAATCGCAATGCCATTGATCAATATCTTGCCCATCACGAAACTGCAAAGTCTGAAAAATTAGAAAGTCGGAGTGCATTGTTATGGACTCTTAAGAAGCATATTTCATACTTGGGTTGGAAATTTGAATATATGAGAGGCAAGTGTAAGCTTGTACAAAGGTATGTGTCTCCTAATGGAAAAGTTTGCTATTCCCTTAATGAGGTATGCAAGCACTTAAAGAAATCAACTAGTAAAATGGAATGTGATGCTGATCTGACTAGTGCAAATGCTTCCATTAGTGATCTTCAATTATGTCAAATACCTGAACAACCGCTTCAGACTCAAGATCCTAACTATTCTTCTCCAGCAGTTGTTCCATCTGAAGAAAATACAGTTTCTATCGAACCTCAATATTGCCCTCAAGCAGTCAAAGAATATTATTTTTCTATAATACAAAACCAAACCAATAAGGGCAAGACGGACTTAAAGATCTTGAAAATGAAAGCAAGAGCACACCTTGTTGCTGAACAATGGAAGTACCACTGCATGGACAAGGGTGAAAAAAAATATTGCTACGTGTCACCCACAGGAGTTGTATATAAGTCACTTGAAAGCGCATGTGGAAAACATTTGTTAGATAATGTATCTCACATGCATAAAATGAAGACCAGAAACTCTAGAAACACTGGATTGAAGAATGTGTTAGAAATGGATGGAAAACTGAGGCACTCAAGGGATCAACATATTACCTCGCCAAGGATGAGGAAACGAGTGAAGAAAGCAATTAGTCCAAGTACCTCATATCAGAACCCTCGAACTATATTATCTTGGTTGATTGACAATAATGTGGTAGTGCCAAGGGAAAAAGTATCTTATTGTAGCAGAAAAGGTTGCAATTCAAGAAAAGATGGGAAAATAACTTGTAATGGGATCAAGTGCAATTGTTGTCAGAAATTGTTCACTATAAATGACTTTGAAGTTCATGCCGGTGGTACCAATTGCAGACGGACTGCAAATATGTTTCTGAAAGATGGCCGGTCTCTCTTAGACTGCCAGATGGAAATTTTAGGTTCTCTTAGAAATGGAAGCCTTGCAGCTGAAAGATGTCATAGTATTAATGACACTCAGTGTAAAGACAAGAATGATTACATCTGTTCTGTTTGCCATTATGGTGGTGAACTGATGTTATGTGATCAATGTCCTTCGTCATTTCATAAGAGATGTCTTGGTCTAAAGGTAGCTAATCTATTTGCATGCATGGGATTTTTTTTTTAATGTTTTTGTAAGTATTGTGTTTTTCAGTCATTTGATTTTAAACTTCCTGGCCTCAACATTTTGAATAATGATTCACATGAACTTTAGTGTCATGTGTTTGCAAACTTTTGGTTCCTGTAGGATATTCCGGATGGCAACTGGTTTTGTCCATCTTGCTGCTGTGGAATTTGTGGACAAAGCAAATTCCAGCAAGATACGTCGCAAACTGTTGGTGGACTTCTTATTGCCTGTGGTCAGTGTGAGCGTAAATGTAAGTTATTTATGAGTAAGTACATGTAAAATAAATAAGTCTTTTCAACGACATAAACAGTATCTCTGAATTCCATGTAGATCATAGGGGGTGCCTGAAGACTAGTGGGCCAGTAACTCAGGTGGAACATTATTCTACAGAAAGCTGGTTTTGCAGCACAACCTGTGAAAAGGTACCAAAAATTTCTACAAACAGAAATTCTTTGCCTGTAGTATTCTTCTACTAGCGTCAACTTCTGGTAGCCTTGACCTTTATTAACTTGTCAGGAAAAAGAAAGACTGTTGTGGTTTTACCATATATCAAATTTGCTTTCAAATTTTGGTTATAGAACCTATTATAGTACATGAATAAGGAAAATCTGAAGATCGCACGATGCTTCTTTTATGTTGCTAGTCATTTCAACCTCTTTTATAAAGCTCTTCATCAATTAAAGATGTGTTCTTATTTGGAAATATTGGATATGATATTTTCAATTTTTCAGATATTTTCAGGTCTGCAAGAGCTTATAGGAAAGCCAATTCCAATTGGTGAAAACAATCTAACTTGGACATTGTGTAAGTATTTGAACCCTAATGTTTGCCACACCGACACTCCCAAAGTAGTAGACCTCACAGAGAATGCTAGCAAGCTCAGTGTAGCACTTGATGTGATGCACGAGTGTTTTGAACCTATGATGGAGCCTCACTCGAGTAGGGATCTTGTAGAGGATGTTATTTTCTGTAGTGGGTAAGAGATTGGTTTCTCCTTAACTCTCCATGATGTTTTTATGGTATTATATAGCTTGTTTGACTGTTTGTGCTTTATTCAAAACTGTTTTCTCTTCTTTAATCTGTAAAATAGCTCTCAATCTCTAATTGGCTGCATATTGAATGAAAATATGGGGAAAACCTACAAATACTGTATAGGTTGCTCAATTGTGTTCCATTACCCTTCTTTGTCTTATCATGCTGTAGTATCTATTTTGTTTGATTCAACAACATAGACTACGAACAATTAGATGTTAAGACTTACCTGGTATTTGAACGTTGAATTTATAGATGTGCATGGTTGTGGCTTAAGTTATTCAAATAGTCTCCATTTTGTATTACATTGCTATGTAAGCTGACTAGGATATTGCTGTCCATGAGAGAGTAGGCAATCATGGCTACTGTCTATGGCATATTCAATACAAATAATTGGAAAGAACAGTTAGAAATTTGACTAGTATCAGTCGTCCTTTTGAACAGTCACATAATTGTACTCTGGTGTCATTTTATTATTGATGGTCTGCCCACGTTTCCTAGCAATATGATTCAGCTACTAAGGTCTTATTTATTTAAACTGCAGGTCAGATCTTAATCGTCTGAACTGTGAAGGGTTCTATACAGTTCTATTGGAGAGTAACGATGAGTTGATTACTGTGGCTACTCTAAGGTGAGATATATAAGCTTCATTTATAATTTTTTAGACGAAAGTTAGCAGTAAGCTCTCCAGTTTAAGCTGCAGAAGTAGGCTAACGGTCTTCCTATATGTATGTTATTTTGGACCTTCAAACAATAGGCTTTCCTCATAGGTTGAGAGATCTTAGTTAGTTAGTTAGTTGAGATTCATCTTTTAATTTACACTGATTTTATTTATCTATTTTCAAGGGTCCATGGACAGAAGGTTGCAGAAGTACCTCTTGTTGGTACGCATGTTCAATGCCGTCGTCGTGGAATGTGTCGAATATTGATGAATATGCTTGAAAAGGTAGAGTCAATGTGATATTTGTGTATGCACTATGTCATGAAAGCAGCTTCTTACATTAAAAATCCCGTGTAATGATTGCTTCATTTTTTTTTGTTTATCATCTCATTATTGCAATTTATTTACCTTTCCAAGGCTTATAGGTTTTTTATTTTTATTTTTTTATCAACAGAAGCTTATGGAATTAGGAGTGGAGAGATTGGTCTTGCCCGCTGTTCCAAGCTTACTGAAAACATGGACAAGTTCGTTTGGGTTTTCAAAAATGACAGTCTCCGAGAGGTTACAGTTCCTGGATTATACTTTTCTTAATTTCCAGGATGCTATTATGTGCCAGAAACTACTGGTGAAGATCCCTCCAGATGAGTCAAGCCTGTTGAAAGGTTTTGTTAATGCCTTATTTGTAAAGACAAGATAAATCACCTTTCGTGGGTGTACACTCTGAAATTATTTCTATTACTTGCTATATTGCAGAAATCCAGCCCATACTTCATCATAACAGTGATTTTGACAAGTCAAGTCCAGACTCTGAAGTATATCAGGAAGAACAAATTGAAGGAAGTAGGAACGTTGGCCGTGGACTATTGGAGTATGCATCTCTCTACTTTATAAATGAATGAAACTGAGAAGATAAGAATAAAAAATTTCTGTTCATTATTTAAGGGTTAGAAGTTAGAACCTGCTGTCTTATGGCGGCTGAAAACCTGAAACAATTTCAGCATTATGTAGCTAAATGTTGACAGAAAGAGAGGAGCTGAAGAGGGAAAATTGCTTAGAAGTCCTGGTATTTAACAGCATTTTTTTTCCTGTTTACTGAGGAGTAAGGTCCCGAAGATCTTGTACAGACTATATGGTCTGTCTTTTTAGGTTTATCGTTCCCTCATTGCTATAGAAGTAGACATTTACTTGCTATCCTGATAACAGAACTGATATGAATTTTGCTAAATTTTTGATGGCTAGGATAATATGGGGTGATAACTACCATAAAATTTAGTTCCTGTTATCTGAATGGGAAAGAATTTGTCCCATCAGCTTAGTTGGAATAGGTACCTACTCATTTTAACATGTTAAATTAAATTCTATGGTAATTACCTAATATAGTATCAAGTTTCGAAAAAAAATACACAATATAGTTTGAGTTTTGGCCTATTTTGTAATAAATATTTCCCAAAATTAATTACACACCCATGTAACCACGTTACACATATGTAGTGTGGTTATATGGGTGAGTAAATGATTTGAGAAATCTTCATTGGGTAATAAGTTTAACTCAAATTACATTGTGAATTTTCGTAAAACTTGTTTCTATATTGTAAGTTTTCCCTAAATTTTAACCTGAAATATGAACTTCTGCTCCTCTATTGAAAATCCCAATGGTTGTTGTTGGCTTTTAAGTTTTTGACTCTGCTGATGATACCACTAATTTCTTTTGGAGCATTTGTATGTATCTTACAGTGGTTTTGCTCTTGAAATAAAATAAAAATAAATCCATGACCAGGTTTTAATCTTCCAAGAATAGATAAATAAATGGGTAAAGGACATGAGAGGTCCCATAGCTTATACAAAAGGAGTGTTTTAGTTCCATTACTTTAAGTTTGAGCACTTTAGTCCCATAACTTTGAAAAAAGGTACATTTTAGTCCTAAAAGTCAAAAGCTACAGGAATTAGGTACATATTCTCTAGAACTAAAGTACATCTTTTTTAAAAATTATAAGACTAAAGTGCTTCCGTTGAAAGGTGTGGGACTAACGCGCTCTTTTGTCTAAAACTATTAGACCATTAGTGCCCTTCTCCCATATTATCTAAAGTGTGGTTAAATAATGCAAGTGAAATTTTGTTCTTATGTTTCTTTACACTTAGATATAGTGGTTGTATAATGGTTTCATTGATCAATGTAATCTTTGACAGAATTTCTGCAGGTAATAACAGAGATGTCTTAAGCGACCAGACTGATACACTTGTAGTGGTAGTTGCGTTTTCTTCAAAATCCTGATTATAGTTCCATCTCGGAGCTTCATAATACTTTCCTATGTCAATATTTTTAATTTTTCTCCATTTGAAATATTGTTACAATATTCCTAAACTGTTTTGATATCTCTGTAGGTGAAGCAAAAACACCATCTTGAGCATAGTAGTCAAACCAGTAATGAATGTTCCATGGACGATCATAGTGTAAAGAGGACAGATGATGTCGTAGATGAGCATGTCCCGTTAAGGTACTATAAGAGGAAAAGAAAATCAAGTGTGGAACCGGAAGCTATACAATGCAGTGGAGTATAATAACTTTTGCTCTGTATGTTGATGTCAAGGTTAGGATAGAAGAAATGTTGATGCAAGTTGTTTTGACTACATTATCCGAAAAACATATGCATGGACTTATTTTCTGCACACACTATTGCTCGAAGAACTTGGCATTGGATGTGTTTTTCGGCTTGTATTAGATGTAACTGAGCTTGTTACTAATTTTCTTTTGCTCTTTCAAGCTTGGAGTATGATGTATGCAGAATTGTATTTCGCATCAGGTATTTATTTTGCACAACCTTAACATTTTTGGGATTGCAGAATGGAAATTTTTTGTTTGTAATGCAAAGCTATTTATTCTTCATTTCTAATTTTAACAAAATTTGCTTATGCTTTTGAGTTTTATTTTGGTCAGAAACTAATATAATTTGTTTCCTATGAACTTTCTTTTTAATCTTTCCGTGTTCATTGACTAGTTTCATTTAAATTTTGTACTTTTCATATGAGTAGAGATGTCAAATGAGTTGAGTCATCTAGCTTACTTAGGTTCAATTTATGAGTTATAACTCAATTTAGCTAACTTTATGTGAATCTAGTTTAACTAAACTTACTTTCAAGTGAGTTGGGTTTAGCAGCTCTAAGAGTTGGTTCATTTACTCTTATAAAAAATAAAACAAAAAAGTTAAAAATTATTATAATTTTATTTATAAACAAAAATTTAGTATAAATATTGTTTTTTTTATATTCTTGTAAAACAAGAAAAATTAATACTATATTTTAATTATGATGTTTTATAACGATATTATTGTAATTATAAAAAAAATATTATTAACAAAGATATTTTATTGAGTTTGGGAGTTGTTCATTAATTAAGTGAACCAACTCATGTGAATTTATGAACTATGTGAGTTGTGTTTTTTCACTTCGTTAAATCAAATCTTAAATAAATTGAGTTTATCATTTTGTCCTTATGCTCAGTCCATTTTTCCTTTTTTCTCAACTTAAAATTCTCAATCTCTAGTATGTTGTTCTAGAAAAAAAAAATTAGGGCCTGTTTGGCCGCATGCTCATAAAACTGTTCTCAAAAATAATTTTTAAAAACAATTAGGTATTTAGTCTGTGTTCTAAAAACAATTTTCAATAGTTTTTAAAAATAATTCTTAAGCATGAAGTAGTAAATTTAAGATTGATTATGCCTTTTTTAAAAAAAAAAAAAACAAAAACAAAGTAATCAGCAGCTTATAATAGAAATAAACAAGTGAAAATTTCCAAAAAAAAAGGTAAGTTGCGCATTTTTCATACTTTTACTTGTTTTTGAAAATAGTGAAAACACATTTAAGGTATTTTCATTTTCATGGTTTTTAAAAACATATCATTTTAGAAAACAATGATTTAAAAACATTGATCAAACATCTATTTATTTTTAAAATGATTTTTTGGTTTTGTTTTTAGACACCGAAAACAATTTTTGAGTGACGGCCAAACAAGCACTTAACTTCTCTTAGTCAAGGGTCCAAATGTAGATTTTGTTATTGCTTGTGTATAGTAAAAGCAGGCAAAGTAGGCATAGTATTTGGATTTCAAATGGCAAGGCATATTGGTTTTCAAGAAAGAAGAGTAAACATGAATGTTCTTCTATTCTTTTCTATGTACAAGAGTTTAAAGGAAAGCACACAACCTTTGCTTTGTTAAGATTCGCTCTCTTATAATGAAAAAGGTGAAACCAAATCGCTTTTTTTTCTTCTTCTTAAGTATTCTTGATGCTGCCTTTTATTATTCTTTCTGATTAATGTGAGATTGGTACCTAACTTTGAGGCTCTTAACTGCGAAGACCCCAAGTACCAAATTTGTAATGTTATTAATTATGAGTACCATAACATATGTGTTTGTCATGTTTGTGTCGGCTACATAAATGGTCGTAAAATAAAAGAGATATAACTTAGAATAAATCTCAACTTCAAAGAGAAAAACAATTTACCTACAAGAAATTTTAAATTCTATTTATTATAAATTGTGTGATTGTTCGTGTCTATTTTGTTACTAGACGAGTGAATATATGGTAAAGAAAGAATAATTATATTTTTTACAACATATTTTTTAATATTATTATGAAAATGTATGAATTATATATCATATTTATAAATTTAATTACACTTCAATATATTCAATAAAATTATTAACAAAATATTATTACTAAAATAATAATTATTATCATGACAATATTCAGCCTCCAAAACAATATTTTTATACTATTATATTTAATTATATTTTAATGTTATTATCATTCAAAAAATATGACATGATCTAAAAGTGAAAAAGTAAGTTAATAAACAAGAGCATGGATTTACAATTCGACAGAAATCAAATGAGTTAAACTGTATTTTATATTTTATAGTTCTTTATAAATTGGTTTCGATTTTAAATTTATAAAAAATAACTTATATCTTAAGGTTTTAAAGTTTTTAATATATATTATTAATATACATATTTATTTTTTAATTTTATATATTTATAATATATAATCATATAATTTTAATTAAATTTTTATGTTATTTAAGAATGTAAAGTAATTTATATTATTTTTCTCAAATTTTCAATAATTTACTTGTTTTGAAAAATTCTTTTCTATTTAAAAATTGACGTACAATTACAATTCAAATATTAACATATAATTTTTAATTAAATTATTGACTAAAAATAAAAAGATTTAAAATTCAAAATTAACCTATCAAATTGACATAAATAAATTAATTAAAAATTTTATAACTGATATTTTATTCATCAATTTTAAATTTTAATTTAATAAATTAATATATTTCAATTCATTTAATATTTTAAATGAAAATGGATAAAATTCAAACTGCATTCTTCCCTAAATAAGAGTAAGATAGGATATTCAAAGTCAAATCTAATGAACCATAACATGTTTTGTTTTTTTAAAAATAGGAGTCCGTTTTATTAAAAAAAAGTATATATGCATCACAAATGAAGTTGTGTGATAAGTATAAATGGAGTTGTTGTATATTATATAAGTTAAAATAATAATATATTTATAATATATAGTAATATTTTTATAAAAACTTGCTTCATATTTGAGAAAATAATATTTTTTTCAAAATTATAGTTATAAAAATAATAATTATTAAATCAAATTTTATATTATTAAAATATTATTTTTATTATTACAAATTTTATTTTATTTTCTCTCTCTGAGATTATTTTCCTTCGATAAAGCACTATAAAGCTACTTACATTTTCGGTGTATAGTGTCCTCTGTTTCCCCTATCTGGTCACATTGTTATTCTACTTTTATTTTCCTTCTGTTTTCTTTCTCACCAATTTGAAGAAATAGCAAATATCTTCCATCAAAAGTCCATTTCGTTGAACCAGCTTGATTCAAGATCTCTATGACGTGTGGACGATAACACTTGCAGACAAAGACAAGAATTTTGAAAAAAGAAAAAGAAAAAAAAAAGTTGCAGACAAGTTGAATCCACATCTCCCATCAGAAAGCAATAATTTTATGTGTCTCTTAGTTCAAAGGCCCAATACAAATCAATGTTATGAACATTTTTTTTTTAATAACTAAAGACAGAACCAAACCTTTCCTTTCTCTGTTTTCTGAACCGAACTCTTTTTATTTCTCTATTAAGCTTTTTTTCCAAAACCCACCCAGAAAGAACCTTTTGAAATGTCTCTTTTCTACTCTCAATCTTCCATTACCCTTTCTGGGTCATTTTTACTAACACTATGCTTCCTTTTGGTTCGATTTCACATAGTTTCTTCAGCTTTAATATTGAGGTTGAAGCACCACCATAACAATCAACAGCATACAAGTGCACCCATGTATCAAACCAATAGAAGCACTTGTGCATTGTTTTCAGGCACTTGGGTTCGAGACAATTCTTACCCAATGTATCAATATTCTCAGTGTCCCTTTATAGACCCTCAATTTAACTGTCAGTTGTTCGGACGACCAGATTCAGAGTATTTGAAGTATCGTTGGAGACCCCTAAATTGTGAGCTTCCAAGGTAAGGTCTTTTCGTCAATATCTTGTGTTTTGTAATGTGGGTTTTGTGTTTGGGTTTAAAAGGTCTGACTTTTGTTGTAGCATTTTCTTGGTAGGTTCGATGGGGTTAAGTTTTTGCTGAAAATGAAAGGGAAAACTATAATGTTTGTTGGAGATTCACTTGGGAGGAATCAATGGCAGTCTTTGATATGTATGGTTTTAGCTTCAGCTCCTTCCACACAAACACAAATGGTCAGAGGAGAACCCTTCTCAAAATTTACGTTCTTGGTAAGTGACCGGGTTCTATTCTTAAAAGCACTAACAAGAACGACTTTCTTTTTTTTCTGATATTTTTTTCCTATAATAAAACTGTATAATTGTATGAAATGGAATATATATTTTATTTTTAATATAAATTACATCTTAATATCACTATTATTAAATAAAATTATCATAATATACTTTTATATAAATATCAATTCAAGAAATTATAAAAAATAACATAGTAAAATTTATAATATATAAATTTATTAAATAAATATAATATATATTGAGTATTACAATAAATTCGTAATTAAAAATCTAAATATATTTAATCTAAAATAAATTAGACTCAAAATTAACAATTTCATGGATAACCCTTAATTATTTCTCTCTTAAAATCACTTAAAACTTATATTGAAACCACTTATTTTGAGAAATGAATCTAAGTAGTCATTTGATCTTGTACATGGGGTTCACCATATTAGAATTACTCATATTTTTGTTTTGATACCTCAAATCACTTATATAGTAAATGTATCCCGATTTACATTTTGATACCATTTAGCAAAACTGATCAATAACGACATTAGATTGTGACTGAAATGCCCTTCAAACTTGCAAGACACATGCAAAGACTTCCCAAATTCGATGTTAATACTGTTCAATTTGTAAAATGAGGTAAAATAAATAAATTTATAAATTAAGATACATATATTTAAAAATATAAATGATAATTCATTTAAAAATTATCAAAAATAAGTTAAATTGAATTTAGAGTTATAAAGTTGAAAATTGAAAAATAAAAATTGATTATTGAAATATTATATTTAATTTTTTAATGTCCATTTAAAAAAATTAAAAATTAAATAATTAAAATGATGAAATTAACCTTTGAAACTCATGTTTATTACAAAACAAAGTTTACATCTTTCTTCTTAAGGTGAGTAGAAAAGCAAGGAAAAAGAAAGCATTTATTATCAACATGTCTATTTTCCTATTTTTGGTAGCTGGTCGAGCATGTCTCCTCTCTTTTGTCGTGGCCCGTTAATATAAAATTATCTATAAAAAAAAAAATAGATTTTGAAATTTATTTTCTTAGTAACCAAAGGTGCTGTCCTTCGTCGTTAACTTTTGGAAAGAAAGCTAGCTATTTTAATTCGCACTATTACCAAAAAAAAAGTTATGAAAATCGGTTTTAATCGAATTTAAATCAATTTAAATATTTTTTTTTAAATTTACTCATTCTCTATTATATTTAAATTAAAATTCATATTCGAACCGAAAAAAACCAAAATTATTTTAACAAATAGTTTAAATAATACAAATATTTGAAAAATAAAATATTAATTAATAGTAGAAAAATTACCATAGTTTTGTTCTATTTTATTCAAGATCATCATATTTTTCTCTTGATGTTATAATATAAAAAATTATATACATAAATAATAACACATAATAACAGAAAAAAATATAAATAATAAATGCATAAAATTAATAAAAAATACTTACAAAAATAAATGAAGTAACAAAATGAAGAAAAAAAATGGTGTTTTGTAAGTTAGGAATGAGTATAAATTTTTTAAGTATTTTGCTCAAAAAAATAAGTGATCTAAAAGATTAGTTAGAGGAAAAAAAACTCATTAATCGGTGCTAAAATTGGTATTCGTAGGTGAACAGAAAATGAGAAAGAGTGGAAGATAAGTAGAAAAGGTTTTGGATTTTTGAGAGTTATACAACGCTTAGAATAATTTCTGTATGAGAAAGAAATAAGAGAAAAGAATTTATCTACGTGTGTAGCGTCGGTTTCACGTGTCAACCGACGCTATGCTACGTGGATAACATCGGTTCTACACCAAATTGACTTTAAATTCATTATAAGTCGAGTTTTTTCAAAAATTGACTTTACATATCGATTTAAATATCTATTTTTGTAGTAGTGTCGTGTGTTACTTTACGAAAACTTTATATATTTATACACACACAAAATCGATAGTTATAATAAAAAAAAATCATAATGAGTATGTGATGAGTTGTATTCGTGTTCTAAGTTAATCTTGAATTATTATCTTAATCAAACAACAATGTTGTAATGTGTGGCTATGCCAATTCAGAAAGCACAAACTTTAATGCTGGGTTTTGGTTCTATGGTTGCAGGAATATGGTATTACCATCTCATATTACAAAGCTCCATATCTTGTAGACATAGATGTGGTTCAAGGGAAGAGGGTATTAAAGCTTGAGGACATCAATGGTAACGGCAATGCTTGGAGGGCAGCAGACGTCTTGTCATTTAACACTGGTCATTGGTGGATTCACAAAGGAGCCCTCCAAGGGTAACCAATTTTTTTTTGTGTTAATGTAGAATAATATTTCAACTTCAACTACTAAAAGTCTGTTTGCTCTTGCATTTTTGTTAAAATAAGTCTTTTTGTGAAAAGAAATTTTTAATGCAAATGCTTTTAGGGTAGAAAACACACACATAATTTGTACTTTTAAAACACAATGCGTTTTCTAGAGCTCTAAAAGCACTTCTAGGAAGGAAAAAAAAACGTTTGTTTCAGAAATGTTTTCATAAGGTATTAAAAAAAAAGATTAAACCCATATAAAATATAAGTTTGTATTCTTTTTTAAAGAAAAAATGTCAAATTTTTCTTTAAATTTTTCTTAAAAATACACTTTAATCTTGATTATTTGAATAAGCAGTTTTAGTCTCCTTATTAAAAAAAAAATAGTGATTAACTTATACAATGGATCTTTTTTAGTCCCTTTATTTGAATTAAAAGTGTTCGTTTTTCACACTAATGGGATTAGGAGTGCCCAACTTAATAATTTCATGAGCAAGTATATCTTTTAAAAAATAGAATGGGTTGTTCAATTTTTATTTATTTATTTATTTATTTTTTAAAATAATGGTTTGATTTTGCAAAGTGGTAATTATTAGGTGGGATTATATGGAAGCAGGAGGAAAATATTATGAAGATATGGATAGAGTGGCTGCAATGGAGAAAGGGCTAAACACATGGGCCAATTGGGTCGACGCCAATATTGACAGAAGTAGAACTTCAGTCTTTTTTCTATCTATTTCTCCCACACATTACAAGTGAGTTCCATTTCTTCCTTTCTCTCCCTCTAAAATAATTGAGTTGGTGGATTCATAGATTGCTAAGCTTAGAGCACCAAACTGTATAGCTGTATGCCTGTATTCAAGGCATCTTGGTCAAGCTAACCCTAAATCTCAGCTCGGTTGTCCCCAGCTAGATTTCACACACCAAAAACCCTTCTTTTTCTACAATTTTTCTTCTTTCAAGAAACAAAAAACACGTACTCTGGAAGGTATAATTAGTGTGACCCACCCTGACATGACATGTGTGACCCATCTCTGACATGACATGTGTGACCCATCTCTGACATGTGGGACTTATTGATGTAAAATGTTATTTTAAGACACTTTTTAAAGCTCACGTAAGGTTTAGAAAAAAAAAGGCTTTGAAGTAATAGTAAGATTTATGCTTCTTTTAATTTGAGACATGGTAGATAATTATCATGGGTCATTTATTTGATTTTGTTAAAATTTAAGAAAAAATTTGTGAAAATTAATAAAAATAAAAAAATAAAAAATATATTAAAATATTATGATTACTTCCTTTATATTTCTATTTCTTTTTTCTTTCTTTGAGTTTATAACTCTATTTTCTTTACACATTTCTCAAGCATATAGATAATGTCTCTAATAGCTCCTATCCCTTTATGATTTATTTTATGTGTTATATAATTATTTATATATATTCTATATAATTTTTTTATTCAAATTTTAAATTTTTTTAAGATAAAATTGGAAACTTATGGCTCATATTGCTTTGAGGTTTATGTCTTAACTCATCTCACTTGAAAAAAAAAATATAGATACTTAAAATAACCTTTTACAAGATTGATGTACCTATAAAATATTATGCGTGAAGAAAATATATGCAACTGCTAACTTCTTAATTTACCCAAGTAATATTGCGACATGTCATACGCTTATTACCTTTAATTCAAGTTTGTTTTGTAAAATTGTGGGCAGTCAGCATTCTTCTTGCTTATAATACAACTGAGAACCCTATTACATTTCTCACCTATTTCTTCATCCCACTTTGATCAGTTGGACCAAAAGTGAAAGTGAAGGTGATACTAATATAGTTTTATAACCCTATTACATTAGTTTTATAACATAATAAATTAACAACGTTGTGAAAGTGATACTAATATCACAGCTTTTACTTGTCATTTTGATGCTAAAGGTAGATTTTTTCAATATTGGAAACGTTGGTTATATACTTTTGTCTTCTAGAGACTAGGATTATGGTTTAATCTCTTACTAATCATTCCATTTTAAGGGGTAAGTTGAGAGAAGAAATGCTGAACTGAGAGATGCTCCAATAAGAACTTGGTGTTGGGTGTGGGAATAAGTTCTATAAAGAGCAAATAGAATATATAATTGGGATAGGTTATTTTGATTTCACATATTGATATTTCAGCAAATATTGGTAGCTTTTGCATGACGATATCACAATATGATATGTTGTAAATAAAATTGGCAGCCCAAGTGAATGGAGTGTTGGTGGAACAAGCAGCTCAAAGAATTGCTATGGAGAAACAGAACCAATGTCTGGAACATCATATGGAGCTGAGACATATCCAGAGATAACAAGGGCCATGGACAGTGTTATAAGAGACATGCATAGCCCTGCTTATTTGTTGGACATAACTTTGCTTTCAGAGCTTAGAAAGGATTGTCATCCTTCAATTTATAGTGGTGATTTGAGCCCTGGTCAGAGAGCTAATCCTGACCGTTCAGCTGATTGTAGTCATTGGTGTCTTCCTGGTTTACCTGATACTTGGAACCACCTTCTCTATACTGCTTTATTATTTTGATCTTTTTTCTAGTTTCTTAACGTTAACATGATTTATATTTTTAGTGAGACAAGTTGTAAATTCATATTGTTTTTAGTGGATACTAACATTCTTAATTCATCCATTTTTATTTTTTTCTATTTTCCCTTTTAATTAATACATAATGAAAACCCAAAAAGAAAGAAAGTGATTTTCATCACAAACTTTAAAGGTACAATTCACTTGAGATCTCAAGTTGATGAATACTGAATAGTATTCAATATGGAGTTATGAGATGATTATATTGGCATTGAAATGCAAGGATCATTGTTCATTGAAGACTGAACAGTAGTCCTTTCCTCTTTGTACTTTTCTATCACATTTGAAGTTTTTCCCTTGTAAAGAGAAATGAGTGAGTGCATAAATTGATTCCCTTCTAATCAAAACGGTATGTAATTGTTTCTTCGGATTTTAAACTTATCTTAATTGTATATTTAATTTGTTATTTATAACGTTTTCAAGCTGGAATTTGTTTGTATACCTAAAAATCTCTTATCTATTAAGAACATATTATTCCTTAGACTCAATTTATGTCTCAATATCAAGTATCAATCATTTAGATATATCTTTCAAATAGATATTCATATTAAATCGAGTTCATACACGTAGTAAAAAATGTCAAAAAATTCACACTAATTTATCAAATCTCAAGAGTCTAAATGAATCTACAATAATATCGAACAATTTTCATCGTGATTCAATAAAGAGCCTACTATTTGTTCAAATTTAAGTCGCATATGTCGCCTACAATAGTCTACTTTCAAGGATTCACCTTGTGTGCACACATGTAATGGAAATTGGGCCCTGATTTCTAATACAACTTGTTCAACCTGAGATTACAACTCAAAAGGTTAACATATTAAGAACTTTTTTGACATTGTCTCCACTCTAATATAATTCATATATTATTAATTTGATATTTAAATTGATATATAATCAAGTGATAATGACGTAGATAAATATCTTTTGTGTATCTTTTAGTATACATATTTTTCTTTTTCTTTTTTTTATCATCCATTGAGTTACTATTTCATCGTAAAGATTAATTTAAGTGAAAATTTTATAATTAAAAATGAAAATGCAATATAGAAGGAGAATTCATGAATTTTATGATTTTTACTTAGTATGGTATGTGTTAATTTGAAATTTGATCAAGATGATAAATGATTACATGAAGTGATAATGATGTAGATAAAAAAAGTTTGGTTGAATTCATGGAAATAAAATAACAAAAATTATAAAAATTTACGTGGAATAATCATAAGAAGATGAGAATTATGAACTATATAATAACTATAGATTTATTAATAAATTATTGAAAAGTGAAGATAAGATTGATAGTGATATAGTTGGTGAGGCTATTGGTGGGATAATGATGAGAATATTGGAGAAGGTAATGGTGAGGATATTAATAAAGATCAATCAAGGTGTAAAGATGGTGATATAATGATAGTCAATGAAGATATTCAAATATATTCACATATCTTTACATTTATTCAAAAATCTTCTTCCTGAATTTCTAGAGGTTTATGATGTAAGTAGCTTGGCATTTGTTTCCACATCATCACTTTGGGAATGGATCATGGATGAGATTGTTTGTTTACATCTTTAAAAGATTAACAGTGAGCAAATTATGTTTGATAAAGTGTATAATTAGTAGTAACTTGTAGAATATTAGAGATGAAAAAAGAGTAAAAAAACTGCTCAAAATACATTTAAGGAGACAAAAATATAGGAAAATAAAACTTTTTTTGTTTTCATTCGATGGGAAATAATACATATTTCGTATGTACCTTTCATTAAAAACACATGTAACTAATTAATCATATGTAAAAATTATATCTAATTAATACATTTTTTTAAATAAAGATATCACTAAGATATTATTTGAAAAATTTGAGTAAAAAATAGTACTAAAAATGGAACGATAATACTATTAAAATATTGAATCTATCTAATTAAATATGTTAAAATTATTATAGTTCAATCGAATGTTATTTGATAAGTTGATTTTTTAATAATAAAAATATATAAATTGAATATAAGATATTCTATTTTTATAATTGTAAGTTTTAAAAGTAATATTTTGTTATTTTTAAATAACTTTAACCGCGAAAAAGTTAAACTTGTATTTTCTATATTATAAAAATCGAAGACATGATCAAGAATGTGGCTGTAGTTTAGTGGTGAGAATTCCACGTTGTGGCCGTGGAGACCTGGGCTCGAATCCCAGCAGCCACACGGTTATAAGTTTTTGCACATCTTCGAACGCATTATAAATAAGGCTTTGAATTAAGGCCCAACATATTAGTTTTTATTTTTGCAAATACTTTTCTTCTCTTTAAAAGCCCAAGAATTTGGCAACAATTAAGTTGTCCCTTTCCTGAGGAATTAAGCTAAGCTAAGCTAAGCTATGCTTCTCTCTCTTTTCTTCTTTAATCTTATATAATGGATTCTGGAGGTGATATGAATCGTGCAGAGACAATAATTTACAGTCACCAACCAAGGAAAAACATAATTTTATGACCGACAAGTTATATATTTATTTTAAAAATAATATTTAAATTATATACTTTTTTTTATAATAATTTAATTTTTTTATTATTAAAAAATGACTATAGAACGACAAATGCCTATTTTGTCTGTTTAATTTTTTTATTCTTTTCGGATATAGTTTATTTAAATTAAAATAATCTATTTATAATGTAATTAAAAAAATAAAAAAATAAAAAAATAAAAAAATAAAAAAATAAAAAAATAAATGAAATGATAAATTAACTTTCTCCTTGTATGATTATTTTTTAATAATAAAATTAAACTATCATAAAATCTTGAAAAAGAGTTTACAAAGTCTATAAAATCTTATGAAATAATAGACATGAGATTAGTGCCATCAACCGAGAAGAAAAGTCCAATTAATTGTACAATGTACTAGATTTTTATTTTTCTTAAAAATCTATCTTTCAGAAAGCATCGAAAAGTGGCAAGATTTTAATTTAAAGTTCTAATTAACTTGAACGAAGGTGAAGAGTGCTATTAATATGTAAAAAATTATCAATGATTACTTTTGTATCTCTCTCAAGATAAACTGATTTAATTATATCTCCATTTTAGAACTTCATGGAAAATATATTTCAGAACAAAAGCCTCGAAGAAGATGTTGTCATCATTTTAGATCATCCATAATAGAAGTGATCGATCATTATGATCAGTCACCACAAAACCTACACCAGCTAGACCATTGGTCCATGTGAAGGTGGAGGCTCCCAGTGAAGAGGATGTAAGTGAGACCTCCTTGAATTTTATGAAAAGACCTTTTTCTTTAGAATTGAGAAGAAGATGGTGAAATGTCTTTGATTCTGAGTGTTGATAGTTTGAATAATCTTGTGAGGCTGTAAAACTTCATTTCAAAATGTTATATAAATAATTTCTCAACCACTAGACTCTCTTTAACATTACCATTATTGTTTTTTATTTTTAAAAATTACATTATTTCTCAACCACAAGACTCCCTTTAACATTATTGTTACTCTTGGAATGACTTCAACAAGCGAAATATTCACTGGCAACAAAGTATGAGGAGGTGATAAAATAAAATAAATGCAAGACTTGATATTTAAGTTGTTTAGAAATTTTCATTGAAAATTCTATTTCTAGTAAAACCAAAAGGATTGAAGAATTTTACATCGAATAAAAAGATGTTTAATGTCTTTAATTTCTTGATGACACAAAAGGTAGTTATAGTCATTGGGAATTTTAAACTTACCAATAGAAACTCTTGTCATAAAAGCATAATGGAAGATTTCCCACGAGAATTTTGTGCATTTCATGAAAAGGTTGGATTGATGTTTATATTCAATTAGAACAAGATAAATCTCTTTCACGGAAAAGAAATCTTTGCTAGAACCTATGAGAAATAGATAAATTTATATAAGGTGACTTTATTTTATTGTCTATAATTAATACACGATCTTAAGGTATCACGTTTCTATATAAAAGAAAATAATCTTAAAAATTATATATAATAAATTTAAACTTTATCTATAATTATATAAACTTACTTAATTTACTTTAAAAATAAAATTAAAAAATAACTAATTTATATAGGATAAGATGAAACTGGAATTCATCCTATAAAAAAAGTCAACTTGCTTAATCCCAATAACATTTTAAAATACTCCTTATTTAATCACATTTTCTATATTTATCATATCATCCAATCATATACTATATACTCTATCCTTATAATATATACATTACTTCATTGTTATCTAACACACTTCAAAATACTTTAAAAATTACTTTTAAAATACATAAATAATCACTTAAATAATATAATGCTTACAATCAAATAAACATAAAACTAAACAATTAATATATTCATATAATTTAAAAAAAATTCAAGAATCAAAATAAAACATATCTTAAAAAGTTCATATATCTTAACCATATATAAACCTAATATATTCTTCGTCAAGATAAGGTGATATTTTTTATTTTTTTTTTATTTTTTTCATGATGTTATCATAATTTAATTATATAAATTATAATATTTACTTATTAATGTGTCTATGAATAATACATCATCTTACCGAGAACTAATAATCTCCAAAAATAAAATATGATTTATTCTCTATAAAAAACATTTATTCATAAAATACTTACTAAATCTCACACGTGATTAATATTATGCATTTTTTATATTATTCAACAAAAAATCAAAAAATCATCACCCTACCACTATTAAATTATTACATGTAAACTACTAATAACTATTTCGCATGTATAAATGCAAAGTTACATTTATTTCTTCAAAATTTCTAACAAAGTTTATGTATACATGCAAAATAGTTATTAGTAGTTTACATGTAATAATTTAATAAAAGAAAAATCTCAACAAACTTAAGAGGAAATGATAGTCATGCATGTACAAAGCTCTTTGCATGCATATACGAAAAAGTCTTAATTATATGTGTTATCTTACGCGTGTAGATAGAAACTCATTAATTTATTATTTATTTATTATGTTATTGCCGAATTTAGAACACGGTACTTGTTTGATGGTTTAAAAATAATAATACTTATTAATATACATAATATTCTAAAATATTATTGGTTATTAAGGATATAAATCTAAATGAAAGGTTATGAACTAACATAATAATAATATTTTAAAATATTTCTGTTAAAAATTGAATATAAACTCCTATATTCTAATCAAATTTGTAATTATGTCATAAATTTGAATAAAACTTCTTAAATTACATATAAGTCAACTATCTACTTTCTAAATATAAAATATTATTTTTAATAAGAAATATCTAAATATGTAAAAACTTAATAAACTCAAATATTATGAATATAATAAATAAATAATTATAAAATTTGAATAAAATGTATCTACTCACAAAAAGCACTCAAGACAACTCACTCTAAAAATTAAGTTTTAAAATAAAGTTTCATAATCTTTTTTCTAAATCCTAGTAACCTCAGAGTTAATATTATATTTACTAATTATTTAAAATTATATAAATTAAATAAAAAATAATAGATACTACAAAGTTTAATTTATATTAAAATGATCAAGAAAATGAATTATTTAATTATTACTCATATTAATTAAAAAATTGAAAAAATTGAAGGTTTTAAATTTAAATTTTTTCTCTAAAATAATTATTATGCAAAAAATAAATCATGGGCGGTGATAATATAGTAACGAGAATATAAATTCATAATCATTCATTAATTAAAACTATAAAAAATGATATTTTGATATGAATTTTAAAGAATCATATAAGACAAATATTCTTAAAGTAATGAGTATTAAAAAAAATTATATAAAAAAAGAAGATAAAAGAGCTTTTATTTGGTACTTTAAATACTATAAATGAAAAAAAAACAAATAAAAATTTGTGAAAAAATGCTACAAACTGGTTTTTCTCTTCCTGATTTGTTTCTTTCTTTTCTGGCCGAAATGCCAATCTTCTTTTTTATCTTTTGTGGTTGAATGGCCTTAATCACTCATAAGATGATTACCACACACGTGCTCAAGGTTGGCTTTTTTTCTTTTTAATAAATAAAATAAATTATTAATTATATTAAAACTTAACAAATGATTAATTAATTTTTGATGAATTTTTAATCTCTTAGCATTTATTTAAATAAATATTAATATTTAATTATAATTGTAAAAAACATAATAAAAAATAAATAAATATAAAAATAATTTATGTAATTTAATTTTACAAAAAAAAGTAAGATCTCACGTTATCTCAACAAATTAGAGTGAAAAAATATGTACTAAAAATATCACCAGTCCATCAAAACTTTCTCATAAGTCTAGACTGTTTCACAAATTAAATTAAGAATTCAAAAAATACTTATTGAATAAATTATAATATTCTATAAAATTAATATGATTAAAGTGATCTTTTAGTTGATATGAGTGAAGTATTGAGTGAATAATAAATTTGGGACTAACTTCATCTCAAAAACACAAATTATGAGATGGAGTTAGGCACAAATTTAACATGGTATTAGAGTTTAGGAAATAATTCTTAAAAAATTTAGTTCATAGAATTTTTTTCTTTTTTTCCTCATTTTTTTTTTCCAAAATCAATTTTGATTTCATCCCATCATATTATCCAGAAGAATCCGAGCAATCTGCAATTAATTTCAAGCCAAAATACCTCTTCACGCACTCACACGCGCCTTGCCTGAGTTCATCGGCGTTCCACGTGCCTCACCAGAGCCACACGCGCCAGCTGCTGAGGAAGACGACTCCAAAGACACGTCGTTCGTGCGCCGCTGAAGCAAACGATGCATCGTTCACCCGGTTCGGTCTTCATCCAGTTCAGTGCTTCACCGTTGCAGCCACTCCAAACACCGGTTCACCCACTTTTTGACCGGTTTTGCGGCTAAAATTTTTGGTTCTATAATCCTTGACTTATTTTCTATAAGATAAAACATATTTCAGTCCATTATTTATTTCATAAATAGTCATTATTGTCTAAAACACACTTAAACTTATCCCGTTCTTTCGATTTATTTTACTCAACAATAATGTCTATAACTACCAATACCAACCCTACTTTACCAAAATAGTATGATAACCCTAGTCATTCATTATATCTACACCACTCAGACCAACCAGACATGGTTCTAATAACTCAATCCTTAAATCAAGAAAATTATCACATTTGGAGTCATGCAATGCTCATGGCTCTAATAATCAAAAACAAAGAAGGATTCATTGACGGCATAATCAAAAGACCATCAACAAACCTTGAAGCATAAATCAAACAATGGACTCGCTGCAACATTCTTGTCAAATGATGGATCCTCAACACCATATCGCCCAAAATTGCAGAAAGTGTCATGTATAATGATACTGCATATGAGCTATGAGAATAACTAAAGGAACACTTTTCGCACACCAACAACGTGCACCTATTCCACATTGAGCAAGAGATACATGATTACATACAAGAAGATGTAAGCATTGGAGAATATTATACCAAATTGAAAAACTTATGTGATAGTCACGATGCACTATGTCCTCTTCCACATTGTGGAAGAAATGTCAGAAGGGAACTACAAGAATATCAACAAAAGCAGCAAACCATAAAGTTTCTCATAAGGCTTAACACGGTTTACACATCAGCACGTGGACAAATCTTTCTCATGGAACCATTACCTACAGTAAATAAGGTATATTCACTTATTGTTCAAGATGAAAAGCAAAGAGTTGTCTCCACACAAAGCATAGGAAGGATTCCAGAAGATGCCGCATTTGTTGCTAAAGATAGTCATCCACGATATCCTCACAAAAATTACCCATAAAGGAACCCATATCTCAAGTGCAATCGATGCAACAATATAGGCCATAATTCTGAGAATTGCCGAAGTCACCTTAAATGTGATTTTTGTGGTCTCAATGGACACAATTTTGAAAACTTCCGAAAACGTCTCAAATGTAATTTCTGTGGTTTGAATGGACATGACATCAACATGTGTTAGAAGAAAGGAGAAATTCAAGATAAGAGAAATACAAGTTATGACTTCCCTTCCAAAGCTCATCATACTGACTTTCAGGAAAGCTGCTCCGACACAAAGACACCATCCCACAACCTTATATCTGCCCAATATCAAGAGCTCCTTACACTTCTCAATCAATCCAAATCAGGTAGCATAGCAAGTCAAGTGACTACTTCTTCAGGTAACACATTATGTGCAATTGTTTTCCATTCAAAAACTCATTGGATTTTTGATACAGGGGCAACTGATCACATGGTCTGTTCCTAAAACCTTATGAGCTCCAACATTCCAATCACTAATCGGCATGTGCATTTACCTGATCATTCTCTTGCCCGTGTCACACATATTGACACTGTACATTTCTCAAATAATTTCATACTCCATAATGTCTTGTGTGTTCCCTCCTTCAAATTAAACTTAGTTTCAGTAGCCAAACTAACTCAAACCTCATTTTTTCATGTCACCTTCACTAATAGTATGTGCTTTGTTCAGGACAAATGCTCAGAGAAGACGATTGGGATGGGAACTGAGAAAGTAGGACTCTACTACCTGACTATTTTTGAAAAGGCTGGATGTTTCTCCGTTTCAAATACTGCTTCCACCAACTCTCATCTATGACATCAACGACTTGGTCATTTATCTAATAACAGTTTGCATGTAATTTCTATTTCCATCAACACACATTTTTGTTTCCATTAGTGATTGTTCTATTTGTCCATTAGCTAAGCAAACACATAATCTATTTCCTTTGAGTTCCATCAATACAAAAGCACCTTTTGAAATGATTCATGTCGATATTTGGGGTGGCTATCACATTCCAGCACTTAATGGAGCACGTTATTTTCTTACTATTGTTGATGACCACTCAAGATGCACATGAGTCTACCTCTTACATGCTAAATCTGATACACGCACATTTCTTACCACCTTCATCAATCTTGTTGAAACACAATTTTCATCCAGAGTTAAAATCATTCGTAGTGACAATGGATCAGAATTCTCTATGACCTAGTTGTTTTCTACCAAAGGAATCCTTCATCAAAACCAGTTATGTCTCTACCTTTCAACAAAATGGTGTTGCTGAACACAAACACCGTCATCTTCTCAATGTCGCTCGTCCATTGCTCTTCCAAGCCAATCTTCCTAAAAAATTCTGGGGAGATGCCATTCTTACAGCCATATACCTCATAAATCGTACTCCAACACCTGTTCTCAAGGGTAAAACACCATTTGAAGTCTTTTTCACAAAATTCCTAGGTATGAATAACTTCGTATTTTTGGTTCCCTTTGTTTTGTGTTTGCACATCATGATCGACTCACCAATTTTGATGCTAGATCACATAGATGCATATTCATTGGGTATCCATCTAGGATAAAAGGTTATCGTGTCTACAATCTGGAAACAAGCAAGACTTTAGTGTCTCGTGATGTTATCTTTCATGAACATGTATTTTCTTATTTCACTTCCACTGTAAACACTCCAAATCTATTCCCTCCATTATAAGATACTATTTATGATGACATACCTAACATTCGTCAATCAACCAATCCAAATACATCACTTGATCATACACCATATGTCCTTCCAACAATCAACTTAGACACTCTTCATCTTCAAAATTCATCTCCAGAAACATCATCATCAACTTCTCCACCACACATGACTCCTCCAACACCACACACATAGGCTTCGTCGATCCACCAATGTTCCTATCTACCTTCAAAAATATCATGTAAAATCTTCCTTGCCTTCTCAGTCTTTCCCTTCGTCTCACTTAGCATCGTCCAAAGACAAAGGTACTTCTCATTCTTTATCGCATGTACTTACCTATGGCCAATTATCACCTGCACATCGTGCCTTTGCTACTTCTATTTCCATTCTCAAGGAACCAACCACATTTGTTGAAGCTTTCAATGATCCAAAATGGCGGCTTGCCATAAAACAAGAACTGGATGCTCTTGAAACTAATTGCACTTGGACGCTTCAACAACTTCCTCCAAACAAGAAACCAATTGGTTGTAAATGGGTCTACAAAATCAAGTATAATCGTGATGGCTCTATGGAACAATACAAGGCTCGGTTAGTGGCCAAAGGATACAGTCAGATTGAAGGTTTTGACTACCAAGAAACTTTTGCACCAGTAGCCAAACTTGTTACTGTTCGGCTTCTCCTTTCCGTTACTGCTATTCAAAATTGGCATCTTTGACAACTCGATGTCAACAATGCCTTTCTCTATGGTGATCTTCATGAAGATGTCTTCATGTCCCTTCCACATGGATTCGGACGAAAGGGGAAACACGAGTATGTAAGCTACATAAATCTTTGTTTGGACTCAAACAAGCCTCACGACAATGGTTCATCAAGCTATCAACAACACTTAAGCTAGCTGGTTTTAACCAATCCAAGTATGATCACTCATTGTTCGTCCGAACCCCATGGTAATTCCTTCTCTGCTCTTCTTGTCTATGTAGATGATATAATCATAATAGGAAACAATGTACAAGACATTGAAGAAACTAAGAATCATCTCATGAGATAATTCAAGCTTAAAGATCTCGGTGAATTAAAGTATTTTTTGGACATAGAAGTTTCACATTCTAGAAAGGGAATTGTTCTGTCACAATGCAAGTATGCACTCGAAATATTGGAGGACATGGGTTATCTTGGTGCCAAATCTGCCAATTCACCTATGTAACAAAATTTATCCCTCATCAAAGTTGAAGGGGAATTCATCAGTAATCCCACATCCTATCAAAGACTTGTTGGGAGATTAATATACTTGACCATCACAAGGCCCGACTTAGTGTATATCGTGCACATTCTCAGTCAATATATGGATAAACTACGTCAACCACATTTGGAAGCAGCTCAACGAGTGCTACGATATGTGAAGAACACACCAGGGCAAGGTCTCTTTTTCTCAACAACTAGTTCATTACAACTAAATGCTTTCTGTGACACAGATTGGGAAAAATGCACAGATACACGACGATCAACCACAGGATATTGTATGTTTCTTGGAAACTCGCTAATTTCTTAGAAGACTAAGAAACAAAATACGGTCTCACGATCAAGTGCAGAAGTAGAATACCACTCTATGACAGTAACATGTTACGAAGTAACCTAGTTACGATACATTTTGGATGATTTAGGTATCAAACACTCCCAACCATCCAAGTTATATTGTGACAATCAAGCAGCCATTCACATTGCATCAAATCCAGTCTTTCATGAGCGAATCAAACACATAGAAATTGATTGTCATCTAGTAAGAGAAAAGATTTAAGCTGGAATGATCAAAACTTATCATATTTCTACATTAGCCACCAACAGCTTGATGGGGAAGGATAAGCTATCGAAGAACATGTCACTCCATAATTGTGTTTATTTTTAATTATTACAATTTTGTTTTTCTTTTGTATAAATAAATTGTAAACATTTGTTTATGAGATGTAGGATTGTCCTTGTTTATATGCGCAGCGTGGGCGCGATCCCTAGTCGATGTGTGACTTTAACACTCCTCTTCACATCGGCAAGGGTCTGTTCCCTTGAGACCGACGGGGATGTTGAGCTTATGGAACTCAAGTGACGGAATGCATCACTCACCAGTGGTGAAACAACTACACTGACCGGATAACCTGTTCTGATACCAAATTAAATTTGGGCCTAACTCCATCTCAAAACCCAAGTTATGAGATAGAGGATTGCTCTTGTTTATATGCACAGCGTGGGCACGATCCCTAATCGATGTAGGACTTTAATAGTGAATGATCACATATTGAGATTTAACTTTAATTTAATAAAAACACAATTACCTCTTCTCTTGTTCTTCGTATACGTGACAACTTCTTGAGCTTGTTAGTATAGGTTTTCGTTTTTCTTGTTTTTTTTTGTTTTGGCCTACAAATAGTTGGTATAATTTGATACTTTGATCACGTGCCCTAAAAAGGGAGAAATTATGATTCTAACCATCAGTCCTAATGTGAAGAACACCCTGCAAAAACTTGTATAAGTGCAGTCAGATGTTGATCTTCAACAATCTGCAACATGCTTCGTTATATTGTCAAGGCTAACTAGAATAATTTAGGTAAAGCCATTCTTAGAATAAGTAGAATAACTTTGCTTGAGGTTCAATAAGAGTTCTATCTCTCTGCTTCTGATATTAAATCTTGCTTTCAAACTTCTGTTATTGAAAAAAAGTTGTTGTAATCAAGCATCCAGGGACCAGAGAGTACAAATTTAGGTATTAACAACTACCATATGTTGGTAGCACACTTCAATAACTTGTAATAAAAAGAGTACAATATACTGAGAAAGGATTACATATACTTAAGCCACCACCCGGGTGTACTTATCTCAAGTGGTACATGCTTTCTTATAAGGTATGCATCAAGCTAGTTCATGACTAAGGGCTATAAACATACAAGCCCCATTAAGCAATAAGCATACAATTCAATGCTATAAAAACTCTAGCCTCATTCATAATGGGCATAATAAACATTGTACTGCAGATAGAAATATTAGCTTCGGATTTCAAGCCCCGTAGCATTAACAGCAATCTGAGGTACATTGCTGATGATCTCTGGCACAATCCCATGGTGAACTTGATTGTCATAAGCTGAAAGATGAACTCCTAGAGCAGCCCTTCCAGAAGGATCAAGGTTCTTCGACCATGATGCATCCCACTCGACAGCTTTGGCTGTGCTACATGCAATACTTGCTCCTCCCGGAACAGTCAGCCTAGCCGAGTTCTGTAATAACATATAATGGAAGATAAGAAATCAGTTCTTGTGTCATCAGTCATGAAAGAACATGGTTCACCTACTGCCCTCGGCCTTTTCGAGTAATAGTTCACAGCGCACTGAATATTATTTTATCTAGAAAAAAAAATGAGAAACAACATTGCATAATTTATAATTGAGAACAGTGTAATACCTGAGGGTAGAACCTCTCAAAGATCATCCTATAGTAATAACCTTCCTTTGTATTGGGTGTGTTATGAGGGAAAATGTGCGCAGCATTAAGCATCATCTTATCAGTAACCTGCAAGTTAATCAAGTTAATTTCTTTTTCATAATTAAATAGTGTATAAAGAAATGGTTCCATATTTTGTTTACATGTTGAGCAGCATGTGCTTTGAGGCCATCGATCCAACTATAACCAACCCCATCACTGAATTGTTCTTTCTGTCTATACAAAATGTGCTACACATACAAAAGAAGTCATTTATAAGACAAAATATAAACATTTTTATACATTTCTTTGTAAAATCTACTAATGATGCCATACCTTTGGCAGATAAGGACGTTCCTCATCATCAAAGGCCTTCCTTAGGACCCATTTCTCAATTCTTCCTTCATCACGTTTTATCTATTCGAAAAAAAAGTGAATAAATAGCGATAATCAAAATTTGATCCTTGCATCACTTCATGTAAAATGATGAATCTAGTTAGTTAACATACCATTTTATACTCGGGATCAATATTCATTGCTACATTGATAAATTCTTTATCCAAGAAAGGAACTCGAGCTTCCAAACCCCATGCAGATGTAGATTTGTTTGCTCTCAGGCAGTCATACATGTGCAGTGCTTTAATCTACATAAAGAATGAAAAATTACTCGCTTTTCTTCCTCCACATATGTTTTAAAAGTTTAATAGCATAAAAAAATTATTTAAACCATTACCTTATGACAAGTTTCTTGGTGGAATTCTTCCTTGTTAGGAGCCTTGTGGAAGTACAAATACCCTCCAAAAATCTCATCGGAACCTTCACCTGACATAACCATCTTGACACCAAGCGACTTGATCTTACGTGACATGAGAAACATTGGGGTACTAGCTCTAATCGTAGTGACATCATAAGTTTCAATGTGGTAGATAACTTCTTCAATAGCATCAATTCCATCCTGTTATCATAACACACAAGCACTAATTGCTTATTATAGAATTAGGATTTTGAATGCGTGAAACAAAACTGATGCATTAATCATACCTGAACAGTGAAATGGAATTCATGGTGAACTGTTCCCAAATAATTTGCAACTTCTTTTGCTGCCTTCAAATCTGGTGAACCCTATTTCGCATAGGAACCCTTGTTAAAAAATAACTTGAGAAACACCTCAAACCATATTATGAACAATAACAATAAAATTCAATTAGGACAATAAATAATATATCTACAACATGTAATCAGCTTGTACACGAGTCATATACACCCTCATTATTGGGCTACATTACGAATGAAATTCAAAGGCTCACCTCTAACCCAACACAAAATGAATGGAGTTGAGTGCCCCATTGTTTTGCAGCTTTGGTACCAGCCAAGTGCCTAGCCGTAATTGACGCGACTAAAGATGAGTCTAATCCACCAGAGAGTAAAACTCCAAAAGGCACATCAGTCATCAACCTTTTGATCACAGCCTGCGTGTATTTTTCATATAAAAAATAAGCTCAAAGCAAACCATGTACTGCCTATCATACGTGTAATGAAGGAAACTCTTTTCCTAAAGTTTTTGATAACTTACATCCTCAAAAGCCTTTCTCAGAGCTAAAGGGTCATAAGGGGCTGAAGGAATGGTCTCCGAAAACCATGTAGGGTTGTACCAACGTCTCATTCCACCTGCTTTGCTTGAGTACAAATGACCAGGTGGGAAGCTTTCAAAGTGTTCACAATCATCATTCAATCCTTTTAGTTCTGATGATATCCAAATTGAACCTGAAACAAAAACATATTTTGTTAACTGAGTAAGAAAAAAAAAACCAAAATCTATAAATTGAAAAAAGAAGTCATGTATTACCATCAAGTCCCCAACCAATATAGAGGGGAGTGACTCCAATAGCATCACGAGCAACTATGAAGCTGTTGTCACGAGTATCAAGTAGCACAAATGCGAAAATTCCATCGAGCATATCCACAAAATCTTCACCATATTCCTCATACTACTCAAGAGATTCAAATAACAAAAATAATAATCAAGAATTGGTCTTTTCCCATGACTAGTAACATATATTTGGTAAAGAAGACCAACCAGATGTGCAATGACATCACAGTCACTACCAGTCCTAAACTTGTGATGAGACAACTTTTTCCTCAGCTCTTCATGGTTGTATATCTCACCATTCACCTGCAAAAATATGTTAGATTAACATATAACCTTTGGATACCATTTATGTTACATTGATTCTTCATTTTTCTTTCCTTCCACAAAATAGCCATATCCAACGTATAGCACATGGACATAGCATGCCTAATCGACACTCCAACTTGGTACAAATTTAAAGAAATTTGAGAACACTTTCAAACGAGACCATGAAACGCACATGAATTAACATAGCATAGTCATAATCAATAAAAGCGAATATAAGTAGCGTTAAAGTTAAGAATTAGGTAAGTACTGTGACAACAACAGTCTTGTCTTCATTGAAGAGAGGTTGATCACCAGAGGCTGGATCGATAATAGCAAGGCGTTGATGAGCCAAGTAACAGTCTCCATACTGATACAGACCACTCCAGTCTGGACCACGGTGCTTCAATCTGTGATATTTTCAAAAAATAAAAACAAAACGACAGTGAGATTTCAGCTTCAACTTACCAAAATTTGTCCTGATTAATTATACCTTTCATAACTTAAACGATCAATATGGACCAAGGTCCCACATGGTTTTGGTTTATCATGATTAACATGAATAATAATACTGATAACGACGTATTAACATTTTTAACTATATTTTATTATCGTCAGTTATAGATTCCTATAAAAATGGGTCCCTTTATGACATAAATTGTATAAACAATACAAGAAGAACAATTATGCTATCAAATTACCACAATTAAATAGTAGCTAATTTCCAAGTGGAGGACTTTTTGTGTGAATCAATTTATTATAACTTATAACGATGATGTAATCAAATAATTATTGTATTACTAAGAAGAGTTCTAAAAAAAATGATTAGAGATTAAACAAAGAACATGGTTTTTCTGAACCGTTTATTTTCTCTTCTTTCTTTTCATTTTGTAGGGCCAAGATTAGATTTTGATGGAAGAAATATTGGAACTTAGCACCAAACAAGAGTAATATCTCCGGGTCATATCATGGATTACAGGATTAGGTATCCAATTATTCATATTCCTTTTGATCATCATCATCATCATCATCATCAATAATTTCAAATTGCCCTTTCGAGCTCATCTTCAACTTTCAAATTTTGAGGATAAATACTAACATACTCTGTATTAGGTTCAAATTCATAAAAAGCAGAAGTTCATGAACTGAAATATGAAAAGAAAAATCATTAACAAACTCATCAAATGAAACAATGAATATGATTAAAGTGATTAAAGTTTGTTACTTCTTCTCATTTGGGGGTAAAAAACACGCAAATTGAAATACTGGAAAAGAATTAATCAAACAAAATGAGGATAAAAAAGGAGAAGCAAATATGAAATCAAAAGGAAAGTAATTAGAAATTGCCTTCGGGAAAGCTCAAGAACGCGAACCCTTTTGGCCTGAGAATCATCAGAGCAACCAAGAAGAGCAAGTATTCCACACATTTTGGGACTTCACAAGAAAAATAAAAATTTAAAAGCCCAAGTTGCCAAAAAGAAGAGAAAACGAAATTCAAGGAAAAGATTCTTCCTCTTTTTTTTCTTGTGGTTAATACAACTAAGAATAAAGACAAGAATTTGAAGAGAAAAGGAATGAGCAAAATGAAGGACACAAAAGGTGGTGGGAGTGGAGAGGGATATCAATAACACGTATTTTTCTGTGAGTTTAAGTGGTAAGAACTGACTAGCTCAAGCCATGTATTTATAGTGCCAAATACTCTGAGCCAACTCGCTAAACGGTGTCGGATTTATGGAATAAAATTGTATGCTCTCCAATTTGTTCAAGTGCTTACTGGCTACTGGTTATATACCGGGCCCCTTTTTTTATCCTCTGTTTTTTCTCCACGTGTTTCCGAATGCTTTTTGGATTTTATCTTCCTACAATGAGTCTCCGATTTTTGCGTTGGATTTTCAAGTTTATCCATTGGGATGACTACAGATGCTGAGTCAGTATTTATTTAGTTTAAATAAATATTTAAGTAAATTAAAAATTTAACACTATAAAAATTATAAATATATAATTTAATCATATAGACTAAGAATCACTTATGTACAATTCTGTTAATATAAAATGTAAGTGAGATTACCAAAAATAAAATAAAAAAATTAATATGATTTAAACATATAAATTAAAATAAAATAAACATATAAATAAGTGAATCACTCTTTATATATAATTATTATAAAAGATTTATTATTTATTATGATTTATTGTTAATTTTTGTCCAAGTGTCATAACTAATTTAAAATGTAAAGTAAAATTAAATTTCAAGGAAATTAAAATTTAAAAATTTAGTAAAATGGATTTAAATCTATTAAATTTTTTGAACATTTAGTTAAACAGCACGTGGTTGGGGACTTTTATTTTATTTTTTTGAAAAAAACTAATTCTATTTCAATAATTAGGTTTTTAGTAAATGTTTAAATTAAATTTTCTTTTATTATTATTATTATTTTGTTTTTATCTTGGTCACATGATCTTAACTCCATCAGCTATGCATATGTTAGAATTTAGTGGGAATTAAATGAATGACAAATATATCTCACTAATTGTATTATGGTATTAAAGTGCTATTCAATAATAGCTTTGTTTATGTCTGTTTACTTCACAACTTCACATATACACACTTTTATTTTATTGGTAGATTTTGGTTACCATGTTGCTTACATGCCAACAAGTAGCAACATTTATAGTGGATATGATAATTTCATCATATTTGAAGGTAATGATAGCATTGGACACTTCAATTTTTTTAATTATAACAAATAATTAAAACCTAACTTCATATTTTTTATATTTTCATAGGTTTCATATTATTCAATAGATTATACTAAAAAAATGTATTAAATTTAAAAAACTAGTTGTTAAAAATTAATATAAAGACCATATTTAACTATGTATAAAATTGATATATCAATGAAACTCGTCTCAAAATGTATAAATAGAATTACTTTTAAAAAGATAGTGAAAAAGTAAGTTTTATAATAATTGGTTTGGTAAGATATAAGTTTTCGAATGGAAGAAAATAGAGAATATAAGAAAATTATATGTTATATATATTCTAGTTATATATAATGAAATACTATTTAAAAGTTAAACAATCAAATTATTAGTTACATTTATGATGTTATATTTTTTAAATTTAATGATGTTTATTTAGTAGGATAATTTTAGATTAGGATATAATTGGATTAACCAAAATTAATGTACATTTACTTGAAATTAAAACTCGAGAAAAAATGAACTACGATATATGTTAAAAGAAATGCATGTAATATATTTATCAATTTTACTTAAATTTAATAAATTATATAAATGATTCGTTTAATTGTATCACGATAATACTTATTTTTTATTTTTTTTAAATCACATTTAAATAGTAATTAAAAAAAACCAACTATATAAAAAACTTCACGTAAATAGCTGGTTTTAAATCTAGAGAGTCAATTGTTTACCTCGAATTCGTACCCAATTTTATTATTTATTTTTATTCCACTAGAATAGAATAAATGGTAGTTGACGCCGTAACTCATAAAATGTGTTCCATAAAGGAGCTCCAAAAGAAAAATTGTAGGACATTTTAAGATATCTAAATTCTTTTTATTTGTGGAAAAAATTTCATAATCACAAAATCACAAATTGATAAATTTATGAGAGTTTCAATAATTTGGAGTGAAATAAATGACTAAATGTTGTAGTTAAACTCACTCATTTACTTTCTTTGTATCTACTAAAAAATTATAAAAAATAAATATATTAATTTACTTGTATATTATTTTAGAAGTAATAATAAAAATATAAAATATTAAAATAAGAGATAATTTTATAATTACAAATGGTAAATTTGAGAAAGAAAATAACTAGGAAGAGAATAAGGAAACAATAATGATTCTATATATAATTATTCTCTTTCTATCATATTTTGAATAATTTTTTTAAATTATTCTCTTCCTTGTTAATAAACAAAAACACACCCTTAAACATAAGATCCACTAAATTTAAAAATGAAACATTCAATCACGTTTTTGTAGGACGGGAGGAATTCAATTCTACTATTTTAATTGTATTACTGTATACGTAGAGCTGAAAAGATAAGTTGTTTATTACATTTCTGTCCACTTATTTATAAATAATTAATAATATATAAAATAAAATGGCACAATAAAAATAATAATATGGTGAGTTATTTTGTTTAATGATTATCGATTTAATTATATGATATAATTTTTTTTATACATTAAAATATATTTTAAATTCTTTTTAGAAAAACTTTAAGTTCGTTTTTATTTTAATGTAAATAAATATATAATTTTTAATATTATAAAAAGATAAAAATAAAATTAATAAAATTATTAAATTATTAAATTATTTATACATATTAGATATCGGCTTATGCAACTTTAAAACGAAAGTAATGATTTTTTTTTGTACGTATTCCTTCCCAAAAATCATAAAACTAGCTGCCTAATGCTAGAATTATTATTATTCAACAATAAATGGTAAAAATTGTGTAGACTGTTGAAAATTGTTTAAGCTTAATTTTTACAATTCTTTTTTTTTCAATACTAAAAAATGGTAATTAAAATTTTTATTTAAAATATATATATTTAAACATATATTATTAATTTATGATATTTTTATTAATTATGGTACGTGATGATAACTCATATGAATTGTGTCCTTTTGATTTGAATTTAATTAGTCTAACTTAAATTAGTATAATTTTAATTCAATTTAAATTTATTTTAAACCAACAAAGATGAGCCTGAAACCAACCAAATACAAATAGTTCAAACTAATCTAAATCGTTAATTATATTTTTTTTAATTAACTGAACTTTTTAATGAATAAAAAAATATGTTTAATGATTAAAACTTATTAATCAAATAAATAGTACATGAAACACTAAAATTAAGAGAAATAATGTTACAACAATGAACCTTTTAAACTAATGATAAATTCAAACCAAATAAATAACCTAGCACACAACAAATTCTATAAAAATAATACAACTTTTCACAAGTATTTGTTATGTTTCAATAACTAGTTAATAAAATTTTAGCCCACATGTGCATGTCCCTCACAATATTTGTATTTTTCTCATAGAATATTATCAGAAGTTAAAAAAAAAGTCACAAAGTGTATTCATATCTATGTTTGTTTTGACATTGTCTTTTGCTTCTTTGAATTTGAAAAAATGTTAATAGTTGTTTCATCTCCCTCTATTGTATTTTCATTACATTAACTATATCATCTCTATTCACCTCCATATTGTTTTTTATTAAAATTGAAACACTTTTGCAAGTTAATAATCAAAAGTTAAGATATTAAATAAATAAATTAACGAAAAGCCAGAATATACAATATAGACTTATCATGTAATAACAATAGGGTATCAACAACAGCTCACAACTTATGAATATAATATAGTAAATATTAATATACTCCATTTCAAACCATAATCTGCATGCATGTTGCTTTTATATTATTTCTTTTTTTTCTTCTAAAATTTTATTTGTGTTTAAGTTTATAAATATGAACATGACAAAATAAACAAGTTATGACCTATTCAAACCTATATGAATTTTGAAATAATGATTTTTTATTTCATTTTGAAAGAAAAGATGTTTCTTATAAGAATTGTAATATGGTATGAAAAAAATATGTTTTCTAATTTTAAGTTTTTAACGTAACATGTGAGTTGTAATGTGTTATAGTTTTTTTCTTTTTATTTTATTTTTGGCTAACTCGAACCCAATTCAATATTTTTAAGTTATTTGAATTGGCCAAAATTTAGTCTAAATTTAATTCAATCCGTATTCGACTTGAATCTACAATTCCAATTCCATTCGATAAATCAAACTTTGATATAAATTATCATCTTTAATTATGATATATCAAATGATAAAATAATTATGAAAATATAAAAAAATATTTTTCAATTTTTTTATAAAATGTCAAATAATAATTAATATGGATACATATACATGTGAAGTATAAATTTATATTAATTTAATATTATATTTTTTAAAATGAGAGATGATAAGTCATTATCAAACTTGTAGATAATAAAACTTTGTGTTTGTGACTTGCAAGGACAGTTAAGAAAATTTTATTTAAATAACAATAATATAAATAATTGAATTTTATTGAAATAACACTGATATATATCCTAAAATGAGACAATAATTAATAATTGAATGTTATTTTTTACGTCCATATTTTCAAAGTGTACATTGACACGAGGAGATTTATCACCTATTTTTTGAAAGATAAACATTCTTAATAGGATAATATATTTCTCAATTAAGTTGTTAATTTGTGATTAAAATATTTTTGAAAAAATACAATAAATTTTTGAAAGATTATAAAAAATAACATTTCAAAATTTTAAACAATAAAATTGGCATTCTAATAACATTGAATATGTTTAATTGAACAATATTTAATATTAAAAAATTAAAATTATCATAATTCAATTTAAATGGTATTTAATTAAATAACGTTTAATATAAAATAATATAATAAAAAATTTAATTATAAAAACTCATAAGTTAATTATAATTGGCATATTTTTATAATTATAAATTTTAAAAAATTTACTTAATAAATGAATTATTAATGTTTTATCTTAGTTGCAATATTTCCAGAAGGAAAATGTGAACGTTAGATACAATATATCATTTGCCTAACAAAATGATTTTAATTTTTTATAAAAAATAATTTTAATTTACTAATAAACAACTATATTTATATAATATTTGAAAAATGTTATGTTATTTTATTATTTAAGCAAATTTGAAAGCAGGATTATATATAGTGTTCATCGTCATCACCAGATCAAATGAACACTTAGTTGAGTATTTTTATGGAATAAATATTACACATACTTTTAGCATATTTTAATAATCTTTTCTAAGCTTTTTCATATAAAGGTATAGAACAGTTTATTTATCGTAAGTTTATAATAAATTATAAATAATATAACATAATCAAACTTATATAATTATATTTAATAAAAAAAATATATTAATTATAATTATAATATAACTAACATATATAAAAATAATTTGTAATAAAAGTCTACACAAAAATGGGAAAATAATGTTCTGGTGACAAACAAGCGACAGGGAAGCATAATTAAAGACCACGTTGTTATTTTGCATTTTTCTTCAATTATAAAAACTTTATAAGTTATCAAAATAACAGAAACACCCTTCAAATATAAAAAAAACAATTATATTTTTTGTAGTGATTTTAAGAGAATTGTTTGAAAACAAGATGATAAAATCAAGATATCCATGCTTCGTTAATGTAGTATAATAATAACTTAGTGATTGCAATTGTTTATTTTTTAATGTTCTTTTTTTTCAGTTTTATAAAACCGTAACCCCATGTTTGGTTGTAGTGAATGGAAATGAATAAGAATTAATTACTTTCATTTTGTGTGTTTGGTTGGACGGAATGTAATCGATTACTAAAGGAGAATGAATCACAATTCCTTCTCCCCTTTAGTAATCATAATTTCATTCTCATCTAAATTTTTTTTTTCCAATTTTACTCTCACCTAAAATATAATCTTAAACTCAATCCCAAATTCACAAACCCAAAATTCCAAAACCCTAAACCCTAAATCCAAATCCTAAAACCCTAAATCCAAATCCTAAAACCCTAAACCCCAAATCCCTAAGTCTTAAACCCTAAACCCCAAATCCCTAAACCCTAAAACCCTAAACCCCAAATCCCTAAACTCTAAACCCTAAAACATAAATCCCAAAACCCTAAATCCTAAACCCTAAATTCCAAATCCTAAAATCCTAAACTCTAAATCCAAAATTCGAAAACACTAAACCCTTTTTACAAAAATAATAATTTTAATCCTCAATCTTAACCCAAAATCTTAAATCTCTAAACCGTAAATCACACATCTCAAACCTCAAAACCCTAAATCCTATTTAGAAAAATAATAATTTTAATAATATATATTTTTAATTAAGTAATAATTATTTAGAAAAATAATGATTTCAATAATGTATTTTGTTTGACGAAAAAATAGTAATTAAATGATATTATTTAAACTTTACTGAATGTAGGGGTATTAAAGTAATTTACAACTTTTTTTATTTCATTCTAGTGTCAAACAAAACATTGTAATCTTGATTCTAAGTTTGATTTCAGTGGTCAAACCAAACAAAATTATTTTCTTTCTATTCCGATTCCGATTCTGATTCTGATTTCGATTCCATTGCTGTAATTTTCTTTTCATTTTTTTTTTCCAACAGAGGAAGTAGATTTAAAAACATCATTTCAACAACATTCTTCTTTTGAGAATTATAGGACAAACATAACAAATTGTCTAAGATATTAGAGCCCTTGCCCCTAAAATGGTACACCACGCCCTTAAAATCCATTGATTACAAAAAATAACGTAGGTCGCTTATATATATATATATATATAAACTCAACATGACCCACTTTTTTTTTTGAAAAAAAATAAATATATATATATATATATATATATATAATTTTAATTAATTTTATGTGCGTATTTACTATACATGTAATAAATATAAAAGAAATGATAGATTTATGTTGATTTTTATGAATGGTCCACATTTTTTAATCATAGATGAACATTATCACTAAAAACGTGAGCGTATATCATTATAAAAAAATGAACATTATCAAACAAAGAATGAGATATGGAGCCCTCGCTGAAAGAGGAGAAATAGACATTAATTGATATTCTTCTACATAATATTAAAATGAGATATATATATATATATATATATATATATATATATATATATATATATATATATATATATATATGGTCCATGTGAAGAAGTTTCCAAATATATCACTGCGACGATTTTTTGCAGTCAAATAATGGAAGTAGAACTTTGACAAGAAAATGGGAATAAACTATTGATGGTTTTGTATTAGGGCTGAAAAATGGTCTCCATTCACTGTATATTATTCGTGTTTATCTCGAGTTTTTGTTTTGAAAATATTATCCTTAATTTGAGTTGGTTTAAGAAATTTTTTTATCAAAAAATAATTATTTAAAATAAAGTTAACAAATTTATATATACTTATACTCAAACAAGTTCAGATTCACGCACATTTTAACGATCACTGCAAAGGTTTTTATAATTAGAATATATATATATCATTGGTGAACATAAAACTAGAAATAGAGGATACCATTTTTTTATTTTTTATTTTTATAAATATAGATAACACAAATACAAACTTTTAGTTTGCTATGTATTTTATAAATATAGATAACACAAAAACAAACTTTTACTTTTGTGCATAGCAAAGTAGATTTTTTTTTATTGTGTTGATTTAACATTAATTTACATTGAGAGTTATTTATTTATAATTAATCTCACTGGAGCAAACTTATCCACACTGTTAGTTAAATACAAACATAATTTTACCTCAAGGTTATTAGGTGAAAGATTGTTTAGGATCTTAAGATGTCTTTCAAATTGACCAATGTAAAACTTAAGTTAAACAAACCTTAATAGTTTACCTCCACATGGGGGAGATTTTAGATGAGAACTCACTATAATTATAAGAAGAGACGAGAGCATTAACTAAGATAACAGTTTTGATACCATGTTAATTATATCTAAATTTTATTTTATTTTAAAATCTAAATTGTAAAATAAAAAATTGTTTACGTTTATAACATGAATATTAACACAAAGATGTAGGACTTATTAAATGTTAACACATACAACCTTATAATTGTACCACTCTATAGATCAATGATTTATGACGTTAAAAATCATGATTTTTTATTAACTTTTTAAAACTTTTAATATTATCTCTCTTCATCTGAAATGGTTATATGAAATCATGATCGGTTGTCTATATAATACATTTAAATAAGACATATAATTGAAGCATATAAGAATTAATATTCATATTACTTTAATATTTAACTGTTTTTTTGTGTTGGTTGTTACTGTATTTATTAGGGGAAAAACAAACATACAACTTTTTGATTGAAAGAGATGTGGGACGCTTCCATTTGTATTAATCTGTTTGAGATAATTCTAATGGGCTAGCTGCCTGAAATAAGGCACGTATGCCTAACTCTTTAATGAGAGTTGGTAGTTTCCCGTCGACCCAAAATTTTGTAATGTTTTGCCAATTATATCTCATGTCACATGCCTAGCTATGCAATTGTTCTTTGCCTATTTTTATTGTCAAGCAAAAATAAAATTTTAATTCATAACTAATTATAACGTATATTTTGATAGTCACAATTGATTTAAATCTCCTCACTCTTAATTATTGTTTGATAAAGAAATTCTTTTTCACTTCAATTTCTTAAAATATATATATATATAATTTCCTAAACAATTTAAGGTAAAATTATTTTTGAATCAAATTGTCCTTGCTCTTGCTCTTGCAAGGGTATTTATCTTAGTTTTTGACATTTTTCTAGTTGTATTTGATTATGTAACAAAAAAATAGCAGAGTTTTTGGCTTTTCCACGGTACATTGGCAAATTTTGATCACAAGTTTATAATATATTAAAAATAATGTTATACAATTTGATCATATACGAAAAGTTTACATTATTTGGAATCAATACACAAATAATCCTCGAAGACATGAGAGAAATATGTATTTATTCTTTAACATTCTAATCCTTCTTGTAATAGTGAAGTGAGTGTTCTATGAAATAAGATGTGATTTAGATCCATTATAATATGTTATTAGTATCATTTAGCTCATTTATTTATATATGGTTTCGTTTAATTTTTTTAACTTTATAAAAAATTATTAATTAAAGACATAAATTATTATTTTAATATATTAATTCCAAAAATATTAAAGTGATCATTTGGTGGGTTAAATTTAAAAATACCATATTTAATAAAAATAGGTTCAATCACTTTGCTCTACGTTTACTATGAAGGAAAAAAATGACAAAAATAATTATATTAAAATTACTACTAAAATATTTATTTAAAATATAACCTATATATAGTTATTTATTTTTATTTGATACTTTTTAAAAAAAAACAAAGAGATTAAAAGGCACATGTTATAAATATAAGTGACTTACACATTTAATATATAAGTGACATACACATATTCACTCTCTATAATAATAATAATAATAAATAGTGTAACGAGTATGATAGATATAATGATTCATCGTTAATTACATAAAATATTATGATATAATTTATAATTATTATGGATGTCTAATTTAACCTCGTTTAGATTTAGACGTTAAATCTTAATGAGAAAGACAGATGATATATTTTATCACTTATATTAATTTGATTGTATTTTTATAACGAGAAAATATAAATAATATGTTTATAACTTTCGCAATAGTTCGGTGATATATTTTTTATTTTATATTATCAATACTCATAAATTAAGACATATTCAAGATATTACAAACATAAAATATTAGTCACAATTATATTTCATTAATATGTTTTCTAATAATCTTTTAACTTAGTTAAATTCAATTTATTTAATATTAAATTAATAAAATGAAAAAAAATCAACTTACTTAAAGTATGAGCAAAAATAAACTAATTCACTTAATTTATTAGCAACTTGACACCTTATTTAATAAAATGTTATAATAAAAAATAATTACATAATGTTATTAATTTCTTTTCTTAATTTACAAACTAGAGTCAATATGTATTGGGTATACTTTTATTTGGTATTTTTAAAAGAAAGATCTTTATTTGATATGAAATTCTTATTTTAAAATTAATTAGAATTTTTGGACGATAAATATCTAGATGATTATATATATATATATATATAAAATCTGTTGAAGAATTTTTGGAGCCAAGCTACATTAGATATCAATATCAATTATTATAATCATAGCATCAATATTCAAAATCTATCGTCACTATTTTGCTTCTGAATATTGTTTGTATTCTTTATTTGATTTTTATATGATTTTTTTATATATCATGGTCAATAGAGTAAATTTTTCATATGAAAAAATCAAATCATTTAAATTTTTTGTCATTTACTTTTTTTATTACTTATTTATTTATAACAATTCATTATTATTTATTTGTACAATTATCATCTTCACTTCGGCATAAATAAATTTTTAAAAACGAATCTTTCAATTATTAAATTATTATTAGATGTGATATCAATTTTAAACTATTTATTTTATTATAGTATTTTTGTTGCCTCTTGGTTTACTTTTTAGTTAATATCGTTATAAGGTTGCATCATCTTTGTGAATGACTTGTTTTAATTTTTTGATAATTTTTGTCAGTATAGGGACTTAATTTTTTAAGTGTTGTTGATAGTTCTTATTTGCTTTGGCATAAAAAGTGTTTGATAAAAGTTTTGAATAAATTTAATAGATTCTACATGCTTCAAATATTATAAATTGCACAAATTTTATATATTTTATCTATATTATATTATATGCCTATTTTTTTTATAAAGAATTAAATTTGTTTTAATATTATTTTAAAATTTTGTTATTTAATATACAAATGAAAAAACAAACTAGAACAGATGATTTTTACAAAAAAGACAAATATTGAAAATCTTGAAGTTCACCAAATCACAAGCTTTAGACACTAATATTTCTACCTCAGAAAGTCATCATATATATAAAAATGTAAATCTTTCATAGTTAAAATTTATGATGATTTTAGTAACTTGGAGGGTGTACCTGAAAAAGGTCCACAAATTGAGGAATACGATGTTAATCAAAGGGGTGATATTTGTCGACCTTATATAAAGGCTGATTCATTTCAACATAGACTTTTAAAGTATTCAAAAACTGCTCCAAAAGATCATCAATGTAGTTTTCAAAGCTCGTGGTTTTATTTTTTTCCTCCATGAATAGAATATTTTTCCTCAAAGATGCATCATCTTGCTTTCATTGTTACTTTTTTAGTATGCACATTCTGGACATAGAGTTTTCATTATTGATAGGTGTAAAAATTGGAAGAAAGTTAAAAATGCTAGAAATTGTGCTTTCTTAATCATGTAGGAAATGATGACAATTCCCCACACAAAGATGCAGAGAAAGCATTGTGAAATTCGAAAGATCAAACTCATCATCTTTCAATAATAGTTTATCATTATTCTTATCAATTTTTTTTAGAGAATCCACTTTATGTTAAAATTTTAATTGAAATTATCCGATGATTTGAACTTAAGGTTATGTTTTTAAAGGCAATAATGAAAATAAATTTTCACGTAATGATGGTGGAAATTTTATTGAAATTTTAAAGCATGCAACTTAATATAGTGAAAATGTTGTAAAAGTGTTGATAGATAAAGCTCCAAAAAATTCAAAAAGAAATTCTATAAGTTTTCTTAACTAAAATAAAAAAGTATACGGGGGAGGAAATTGGTGATGCAAAATTTTGTACAATTATTGATAATCTCGTTATGAGTTAAAAGAAAAAAAAAGAGGAAATAGTTATGGCAGACAATAAAGGCTTTGTTAAATAACAATATTTTTAAAATTATTCATGTTTCTAATCTTTTGTATCAATTTTGAAGGAAATAATAAATTCTAGAATCAATTCCTAAGTGCTCCTACATTATAGGTACACTTACATTTATGTTTTCCATGAGACATCACAAATATACCAATAATATGAAAGCATTTAGGAAATAAGAAAAAGATGAGCAAAATTTATATTAACCAGATTTACTCTTTCGTAAGAAGACATTATATTTGTGTTATGAAACAAATACAAGGAAATTATTATCTAGTCATGCACTTCAACAAATCTAGAATATGATTAATCTAGTTATATTATCTATCTTTAGACGAACTCTAACAATTGTAAAAATATCATTAGCCTAAAGATATTCCTCCGTCTCATGGATGAGGACTTAAACTTTCAAAGTGAAGAAAAAAATTACTTTTAAATCTTAGGAATAAGAGAAAAAAAGAAAACTTATTTAATATTATTAATTTGATTATTTTCTAAGGTACCTTTTACATGCATAAGACATAACTATTTATAATTGAAGAGTTTCTAGAATAATTCATAAAATTTCTATATGAGATTTTAGTAGTATACACAGAAAAAGAACTCTAAATAAAGGTTTCTATGTAATATTATACTAGTACATGAGAAATAGAATTCTAAACAAAATAAATTATTATTTTAGTAAATTTTTTAACACAAAACCCTAAATAAAGTAAACTTCTTTGACATTTATAATCTTGTCATGTATTATTCCCCTTCATTTATTTAAAACTCGTCCTCAAGTTTCATTTATTTAAAACTCGTCCTCAAGTTTTCTTTAAATGATGATGATAAAACTTGTAGTATTCATGGATCTTTAAAAAAAAAAATTGTTGTTTCACTTTTTTGAACAATATTAGCCAAATATTTTCTACATATCTTTAAAATTAATATTTTTAACAAGTTATGTAATAATGAAATATGACTCCTTATCTTGAAAATGATTTGACAACTCTTGTTGCTTTAGAAAATAATTTGTTGTAATGTAAAATAATTAATTGCATTTAAAAGTAGTAAAAACACTTTATTCTTTAACTTTATGAACATCTACAAGTGTCATGATATTTGAATATTATTTTATGAAAATAATTTTGAGATATGTAACTAACTCACCTTGTAAAGAGAGTTTTTTATTCAAATTCTTCCTTCAGAAATTGTGTATGATCTCTAATATAAGTTTGTTGGCTTTAATAATGTGATCATTTTTATCTTCAATTAAAACTATCTTAAGAACCTTGTTTTAAAAAAAAATCATTCTTTCACTTTTAAAAATTTAAGTGAGTCTTCTTGTTTTGACCGCTCATATTTAATGTCGTGTTGAATCATCTTTTCTACTAGAATAAGATATTGATTTTGAGTTTTTTCATAATCCTTTGAGTTTGATTCATATTTTTGTTTAATAAAGTCAATAATGCAAACAATTTATTAAAATCTTGGTTCTTAGCAAAATTTTGAAAATTCTTTTCATGAAACACTTTTATTATACTCTATTGGATACACATGAATCTCGCTTTAATATTAACTGGTGCAAGACAGAAACGCAAATGTACACAATTATATAATGAATTTTTTATGTGTTTTTATATAGAAAAACATATTTTATTTATATGTATTTTTGTCTTAATAATATTCGTTTTCTATTTTTATTAATTATAATGAATTAAAAATTAATAAAATATTGATAGGTAGATTGAGCGTGGCTCCACCACTGCCGGTAATGCTATATACAGATCAAGCATTATCTTCATGGATAAGATATTAAACCAATCTGTTAGATTATGTTGTTTTTTACCTAAAGAGTTGGAAGAAGAAAATGACTCTATTCAATTAACCTTAAGAAACCTTTTTTTTAATTCTTAAAAAAAAAAAACTGAATAAACCCATTTATGATTACATTTGCAAAAAAAAAAACGCCTTAATATAATATTTACCTTGGCGTCTTTTTTTTAAAAAATAAAAAATAAAAAAATTTCCCTTGAAGTAAATAATATTAACTTAAGCACATGAAGAAAATGTCATCTTTCAATAACATTAAGACAGCTTCCCCTAACTTCTTTTTTCTTTGATTGTAAGGTTTGATAAAATGTATAAAATGAAATTAACCAATTAAATATAAAGAAAGCGAGACATAAAGAAATAAGCTAAGTTGTTTATGGATTTTAGCCGGTAATGAAAAGTTTTGTTTGTTGAGAAAACGGCTTCGATTCTCAAACAAATTTGTGAGTGGCTTTTGGTAACATCGTATGGTCACTTAAGAAATTTTAGTAAATAATATTTTATCTTCTCTTCATGCTGTGTATATAGATATTTTTAATATAAAAAGTATATATATATATATAATGTATATATATTTTTCTTTATAACATTTATTTTTAGGATATTAAAAATAAAATATAAATGGAAGGAATTTTATCTTTCTTTTTTATTATATATGCCACGCAATATAGAAGTCATTTTGACAATGATTCCTCAAATATTTTAAAATTAATATTAATATAGTAAATTAAACTTATTGATCTTGACAATATTGCTAAAAAAATTATTTTACTATAATTATTTTTTTAACCTATAAAGTTAGGGGAAAAAACAAGAAGAGAAGAAAAACAATAATTTTTTCGTGGATGGAGTCTTCTCTATCTTATTTTACATAAAAAAAATTGGCAGCCTCTTTTTAGTTAAGTTTTTTTAAGATTTTTGGGTTGTTTAATTCTATTATTTTGTAACATAAGTGACATTTATATTCATAATTATTAAATAAAATGATATAAATTTATTATTTAAAAAATTATTTTGTAAATATAATTGACTTGTTATGTCATACTTTTTTATAAACATAATGAATTTATGTTATCATTTTTAGATATATTTCAATATATACAAGATTAAAATATATTTTTATTAAAAATACCGGATTTAAAGTATCTCTTTTTTCCTTCTTTTAATAAGTTTCATGTTCCAAGGAGTATTGATAATCAACATATATAGAGTTTTCTTTATGATTGATCATTGTTTTAGTATAGTTAAAATTCACGTTATTCGTACATTAAAGGATATCTGGTTAAACCCACATATTTATATTTACCATGTAATCCATTCCTTTCCTCTTTTTATAACCTCGAATTTAGGACTTAATCCTTAAATACATCAAGTTCTTAGAAGCAGGTACCATTAGTTAGGTGGTCACGAACATGTGGTTTGTCTCTTAGGCTATTATTGTGGCTTAAGTTGTTTTTATTTAAAAATTCCATATTCAATCTGTGAAATTTTAATTTTACATAATTTTATTAATTACCTATTTACCGCTTTTGTTAATTAAATTTGTACTTATTTTTTTAAATTAATATTTTTATTTTTTATTTAATTCAATAAATATTTGGCTAAAAAAATGGTGCATTAAAAAGGAAAAAATAAAAAAAATAGTAAATGTCAAAATAATTGACGTTTTAGTATTGAATAACAGATATAGTTCTATTTACCTTTAAAAATAAAATGTGAACCAAATTAATTTGTTTCAAAACATGTAAACATTAATAGATTTTGGTTATTATTATTGGTGTTGTTGTTATTATATGTATAAGTTTATACAAATAATTAATATATTTAGCATGTGAAATTGGTTGTCAATTATAAAGTAATTTAATGAGATACACTGTTAATGATTTTTGAAATTATATGGGCAAGATGTAAAAAAAAATTAAAAAAGGGTAAAAAAGGCTTAGTTATATAAGTTCAATACAAAATTTAAATGACTTTAAATTACAGTAGTTAAATATTATACGAGATAAAATAATTAATAGATACATAAATTATTATATCTAAAATACTAAAATTATTGTAAATTATGAAATTACTCAATGAAGTAATAAAAAGGGTTTAAAAAGAGGTGAAAAGAAAAAAAGGAAAAAAAACTGGCTTAATTATATAAATGCAGAACAAAATGTAAATGGCTGTAAATGTGCAGCATAAGCTGCTTATATACATACGATCTAACCCTTCCCTCAAGTGTAGAGACACTATACATTTATATATCTAATATTTGAAATTCAATTATTTAAATTGTAATTTCTTTGTAAAAAGTCCATGATATAATTGCCAACCTCAATATATTATAATTAAAATATGTGTTTATCCTTTGAACTAAAAAATAATAATTAAAGTTGCAAGAATTTTGACACAAAACCTTTGAATTTGATGTCATGTTAAAAATATAGGTTCATACTCTATAAAAACTTAAATTATTCTAAGATTATAAATCAATTTTCTTGGCAAGCATTTTGCTGATGACATGTACTCCTCACTTACTTAGTCAACTTGTTCAACAAGTGCACTCATAATTTATATTAATTATTTGTACATTCTAGCACTGCATATATATTAGTTGTAATGATATTGTTTATGATTTGATTTGTTTTTCTTGGTCTAGATGTATAAATTATGTATATCTGATTAAAATGAAATAAAATACCTATGTTTTATATAATATAAAATTTTAATTATATGCTAGATTAGACTAATAGATTACTTTAATTTAATTTTTTTAAATAATCGATCAATCATACACCTTTGTACTCATTTATATTTGATAGGATTTTAACTTATATTTTTTTTAGGATCTACTTAGTGTATATATGTGTTTGCACTACAAAACAATTGTCTGATATTTTATTGCTTTGAAATAATACTTCAAAAGGGAGTGATTACATTTGCATAAATATTTTATGATTGTTGTAAAGGTTTAGCAAGAGTTAAAGTATTTCCAACTCATGGAAGTAATCTTTTTTTAAATGCAATTGTTATATATAGTTCGAATTTTGAAAGTATTAATTATATTTGTTTCTCTTTTATTTTTCTTGACTATATATTTGTAAAAATAAAATCAAAGAATATGTTTTACAAAATTTCTTAAAATTAATAATTAAATTTATGATTTAAATTTATAAGTTGATGAACGATAGATAGGTGTCTTATCATCGAACAACAATCATATATAATATGTATTAGGTATGTTACCTGTAAAGAGTTGTGAAACTATTTTAATAATCTCCTCACATGTATATAACACATTATATCAAACAATTTATATATTATTAATGAATAACACATCGTTTCTACTCTTTTGAAATACCACTCACTTAAATGACTCGATTATGTGTAGACATTGAAATTAAACGAATTGATAATTTTTTACGTTTCTATTCCACATCTTATGCAAAGGGTGTCCAAAACTCGATATGATCATTAGGATAACATTATGATCTTAATAACGGATTCAAATAATAAAATATCATATTTACATCGATTTTAAAATCTTGAATAAAATGTTTTTTAATATAACGTAGATGTTTATTTTTTATATATTTATATATTATATTAATGAGATAAATAAAAGATATAAGTATTAATTCTTTAGTAATATCTACTTAAAATTCTTAATACAATAACACCTTTCTAGATAAACAATATGTTTTACTAGCTTAATTTTATATGCTTAACGTCCTTTTTTTTTCTAAGATTAATTATTAGCATTGTTATTTATATAATCAAAGTGACGAAAAAATTAATATAAAAATGCTTATATATTATAATATTTGATACGACTTCTTGAATTACGATCTTGATAACATCATCATCTAATATATTTTTAATTGTCAAAAGCAGTAAATAATGTAGACCCTTTATATATTTTAATTTTCTTTTTTTCTATCTTTATTCCTCTTTTGATTTCTCTCTCTAATAATCCATTTAGAGTTCAGACCAACATTTTGTAAGCCTAACTCCCAACACTGACAGCAAAGAAGGATGGCCACCTATGCGTGACCATTGGCTAATCCTACCATTATTCTACTTCTTTTGTTTTTTTTTTTCTTAAAACAATCTCTTCCTTTTTTTATTGACTAACAGTGGACACATTACCCATAAAAATAATCTATTTCTATTAAAATCTGGTTTGTTAGACTACATTAAATATTATTAAATTTTTTTTTGTTATTATGATTTTATATGTATCATTTTGTTATAAATTTTAGAGTATTATTTTGAATAGTTTTTTACTTTTATTTTCTTAGAAAATTAATAAAATAATACTATTAAGTTTTATAATGATAAAAACAAATTAAAACATTAGATTTATTTTAATTAGATAATATTTAATATTAAATTAATTTAAATAATCTTAATTTAATTTAAAAGACATTTAATTAAATAAAATTAAATATAAAATGATGTAGCAGATATTTTTAATTAAAAATACATTAATTGAATATAAATAAATATTATTTTTATAATTATAAATTTAAAAAATATTATATTTATTATTTTTTTAATATCTTTCCTGCCTTAAATATGAAAATATTAATTTTGTCACCGATATTACATAATTACATGCCTGTTTTAGATAATAATGATTTTAATTAATAGATCTAAGTAATTAACAAATTAAATACTACTATTTTAACTTAAAAAATAATTGGTCAAATTCATATGTTTTTTAATCTTAACCAAGAGTGAATGATAAAAATTTTAAAAAAAATTATAGTTATCAAATATTATATAAAAATCTTATAATTTTCAAAAAAATATGTCTATTGATTCTAAATTAACCCTTAAATTTTGAGCTTTATTTAGATAAGTATTTATATGATTTTTTTAATTTTTAATTCTAAAACCACGTCTTAAAATGTGATAATATATTTGTCACATGACTACTTTCAAAAGAAAAAAAAGATGAATTATCAATATAAGATTAATGTGCACATTTTTTTAAAACTATATGCCTTTTATACACTATTTAGTAATTATAGTATTTTTATTTAAAACTATGGATCTATAGGATCATTTATCAATGATTAAATCGTTGACATATTCGTTGATTTTCCGGTTATGTAATGAATGTCTCTTTTGATGAATATAGAAAATTTTCTCATTTTTTTAAATAATATTTATCATGTATCATAACTCTCGGTAAATGTACACATTAGTATTAAAATTATATCGGGGTATACTATTATTACCTTATTTTAAAAAAAGGTATTGATAAGTGTTCAAAAAGCACTAAAATTATCATTATTTTATGCATATTAATTTATTAAAAATATATATATTTATATGTTTTATCATATATTTATATAAATTTGTCTTTTTCTGACTCACGGATATTTTTATTGTTTTCAAATATTTTCGCTTAAAAACGTAACTTAAAGACTCAAAGAGGAATACTGAAAGCAATACATCACAAATATATTAATAAATAAATGAGAAAAAGTAAAAAAAATATGTAAAAATTAGACAAAATGGGCCAAAAATGTCAAAAAGGAGGAAATCACGCCGCCGGGCTACCAATTCCGCGTGCGCCTGTGCGCGCCCCAGCTACCCTCCGCGTGCGCCGTTGCCATCTCGCCTCATTTTCACGCGCAGCCGCCCCACGTCATACTGATGTCATCAATGACGTCAGTAATCACCACTCCGCGTTTTCACCATTTTTTAACATTTTTTCACCCACTTTTTCTCCTCATCCTCACCTATAAATACCCCCTCTTCTCTTCACTTCATACCACACCTCAAAACACACTTCTCTCCTCTTTCTTTCTCTCCATTTCTTAGTTTTTAGTTTTTCTTAGTTTTTAGTTAATTTCTCTTAGTTTTAGAATTATTCTCTTTTTGAGAAGAATTAGCTATGTTTTTGTAATTTATTAGTTTTTTGATTCAATAAATGGGAGTGCAAATTCCGTTTGGAGGTTTTCCAGCAATGGGAATAGCATCGAAGTTCTATAAGGATTTTATTTTCTTTGCAGTTATTTTTTATGTTTTATTCTTACATGTTATATTTAATTTATCTGTGATTAAATTTAACTTTACTGGCTGTTTGTAAACATGATATAATAATAACGTTGTTATGCTTACGAAATATTAAATAGGTGAAAATCTCTAAAATGAATTGATTTTATTTTTATTCAAGATTTTATATTAAGAATGTTAGAGAGAAATATATTATTTTTCATTACAAACTTAAATCTGAAAATTAGATTTTAAGGTTTAGTTATTCGGTCTGATTTAGAGTAGTGCTCTTTTATTTGTTGGTACAATCGCCCGGTAGTTAGAATGAAGCTATATTTCAAAATTTTTTATAAAAATTATTATCTGAAAATGTATTAATAATATGTTTTCAGTAGTGGTTTTAAAACTTGAAAATTAGTACTCGGATAACTAAATTCTTAGGTTTAATTTAGACACCTTAAATAAAGTTTAAACTGTCAAACCCCACCAAAGGTGGCATTTAAATGGTTCATTTTCAATCTCTTAGAAAAAAGAATTAATTTAATTAATCAAATTAGTTATCAACCCCACCCATAGGTGTTACTTGATTTGTTTTGTTAACATAGAATATCTAACCCCAACAAAGGTGATATTCATACAAAAAAGTGAGAATCAATAAATATCAATTCATATCTTTAATAACCTAGATAATATTAGCAAGCATAATTAACTTAGTTATTATATACATAAATACTCCATTGTTTTAAATGATAAAATTTACATAAATGTTTATTGAATCTATGTTTATTTTTATGTTCTTAGATAAAAAACCCAAAAACTCAAATATCGTGACATGATGTTTAGGATTTAATTTCGTTTTTAAAAGTTTGAATAATAAATTAAAAACCACATATATTTCTTCCTTAGATCGATCTTGGGAGTATACTTATCATTTTCTACAAATGATTCGTGCACTTGCGAGAGTTTTATAAATATAAAATCAAAGTATTGGCAGAATCGGCGATGCTGATTTTCGCTCATTAGGTACACCGATCTTTTTTGAACTTTTTTTTAAATGTAAAATACAATGGACTTGAGAATTCATACAATGATAAAATAGTAAATTTACAATTTGTTTTTTTAAACCATTATTTATTAATGGTTTAAAAAAATCTTTTTGTGTCTATTTATTTTGGACTAAATTATACTTATTTAAAAAATAACGTGATTTTTGATATATCTTTAAAAAATATAATACTTCTATATACATTTTTTTAAACTTTGATACTATTTGGTACCCAACTCCCTCTTTTCTTCTTCTTCTTCTTAGATAATATTAGTTTTTTTTCTTTCTATATAGCGATATTTCGATTGCTTATACTATATAATTTATAGTTTATTTTTAATAATAATTTCTTTTTTTCAAACGAATATTTTTTTGATTAATTTATTGAAATTAAAGATATATAGACAAAACCTCAATGCATAATAAAATACAAGGAATGTGATTGTAAAGTTTTTATATTTATTTTAAAAATAACACTTAAATTCTATACTTATCTTTAAAATAATTTAGTTATATTACTATAAAAAAGTAACCCACATTAGGACAAAAAATAATTTTTCATGTTTTTTATTTTATTTTTCTTCGATTCTTTCAATTATAGTTGATCTAAATTACAAAAATTCTATCTAATGCAATTGAAAAAAATTAAAAATTAAAATGAAAAAAATCATATATGTTCTTGTACAGTTTCTTTTTTATTAATAATATGATTAAAATATTACAAAAATAAGTATAAAACATACTTGTTATTTTTACAATAAGTAAAGCATCCTGTAGGTATTTCCCTTTAAAGTATAATAGATAAACATAATATGACATAAGCATTATTTTTATTTTATTTTTTGTGTTAGTAGTTATAATATTTTCCTTATTAATGATTTTTTCTTTATCTGAATTGCTTCAATAAGTATAATCGTGTCTAAGATTAGAAGGCTTTAGGGACTAGAGTGGGTTGAAAGTAGTTTAAATTTTGGACAAATTTTTTTATACTATATATATAAACTCAATATTTTTAAAACCTATTATAAATTAAGCATTTTAATCCTTTCAATAATTTTTATAAAATTACACCATTAAGACTTATAACAATAGAAAAATTACATAATAATATTGAATAAGATTGAATTAGATAAAATTTAATATTAAACGAATCTAAATAATCATAATTAAACGTCCAATTGTATCACATTCAATGTAAAATAATGGAATTAACTTTTATTTAAAAATAAAAAAACATTTATTGGATATAAGAGATGTTACTATTTTATGGTTTCAAGTTTAAAGTATGCTATTTTTATATTTTTTATATATTTTTCTTTAATCAATACAATCCGCTTTAAAAATACAAATTCATTTACTAACAATTCTCAATTACTAGAAAACTAGAAACTACATTTTTAAAAAAATATATGAAATTATTTTTACTATCAATCTATTGAAGTAAGGGGCATTGCGATAATTATTTAAAAAATAAAAAGAAGTTACATATATATATATTAAAAATAAATTATAGAAAAATATAAATAAAAAAATTACACTAAATAAGTAACAAATATTAAACAATATTTCATCTTATATATTTTCATCTTGTTCATTTTTTACATTTTTTATTCTTTTTTGTTTCTTATTTATTTAATTTACTATTCTTATTGTAAAAAATAAATAAATCACACTCATCCTTTTTGTTTTATTTTTTATATATTTAGAGTTATTATAATTAGGTAGACGCTTCATCTTTATGATTGATAGATAATAACTTTTTTAGTAATTTTTCATAATAAATAAATTTTATACATTGAAGAATATATATATAACTCACTTTTGTAGCATTTTTTTTACTTATATTATTTATAAAAAAAAATTATCTTGCAATTTTATATTTTTGTAAAATGATATATCAATCTATCTAAGAATCATCTCTTGACTCCCCATTGATCCTATCAACCAAATTCATATATTTTGTTATTAAAATATCATCATCTCCGAGGAATGAATTATTAGATATATATTTAAGATTAGATATTTAAGAAAGAAAAAAAAAGCTAAAGCAAAAATAAAAAATACTTAAATCGCACGAGAATAAATTTGTAATATGATGACACCATAGATTTAAGATGATCTAAATGAAAAATACTACAACTGTTATTGATTTTATTAAATTAGAGAGAAAATAAAAAAAATAATTATTATAACCAGTGATTATAAAGGAAGGCTCACACCCTTGTGATATACTGGGCCACATATAGTATGCGCGACTGATGGGCGAGAGGGGTATTTTATTGGAATTTTATTATTATTATTATTTAATATCAAACCTTGTCATGTTATGTGTTCGAATATACATAAGGCAGTAAGATACGTGTTAATATGGAAGATAATAAATTGTATTTATCTTTGATAGAGTCTGTGAACATTAATAGCTCTAGAAAATGCATAAATAATGCCTCAGCTGTCGTGATGTTTTTTTCCACAAATTACCCTTCTAGCCCATCAATTGTTCAAAGTTTTGTCGTGCAATATATCATTTCTAAACTCGTAGATTGTACAACATGAACTCCCTTTAATATCTACCTTCTATTTCGATAATAAATAATTTAGATAAATACTATTAATACATTATAACGATCAATAGATAAAATTTAATAAATATATAAACTTAAAATACATATATGGTTAGATTTTATGTGTTTAAAAATCGAGATTTTTTTGTTTAAGTTATTTGTATATGTAATGGATTTTATTTGATAATTATTGGATATTTATCAATAATTTTCTTATATAATTTAATATTTTTCGTTACTATTACAAGAGGGTATCATTTTAAGAATAAATATCCGATAATTATCAAATAATATCTCAATATATATTGTAAAATAATATCTCTACAATATCGATTTAAACATGGAATGATATTTGCAGCATATATCAAATAAATATTAAATCTACTCAAATTATACATGAGAGAAATGTTTGGTACAATTCATTACGTAACAGTGACAATTGAATTATTCAATTCAGACTCAAAATAAAAAAATATATTATAAATAATCATATCAACCTAATCATAAATCAACTTCAAATAAAAGAAAAAAAATGATGCAACATGAGGGTCAATTTATTTATATTTTTAAGACTTTATTAAAGTATTTCTGACAACAACATATGCAGCTTCAAGACGAAAAATGGGAAGAAAAAAATAGTAATAAGATCGAAGCGCTTTAAGGACTAGAAAACAAATATTATGTGATTGCTGAAATATATAATGTGTTTTTTCTTAAAATCAATTATGTTTTAAACCACTTTTCAACACAAAAAAGACATTAACACAATAATTTAAGAGGATATATATTGATCACGAATCTTCTAAAATACTTATACTATTAGAAAATAAGTCAAAAATTCACTTATACTAAGATATGTGTGTATGACATTGATAATTTATAACCTATGATTCCAAGATGATAAGCCCTCGATACAATCAACAGCCTACATATATACAAAGGCATTTGACACTACAGATGAGGTTTAATATTAATATTATTTATATTTTGTATGAGATGAGTATTAAGCATATTATTTGTAAAAATTCAAAAGACTTTGATAATAATTTAGTTTTGTCTTGTACGTAACATCCAATAAAAGTGACATAGCTTCCAATAATATATATATATAAATGAATTCATGTTATTATAATATGATTTTTGAGCGGTTCTGCCTTCTCGCTCTCTTATCCTTTCACTAAAAGAAATAAAAAATAAAAAGTAAAATCAGCATTAAAATCATAAGTGTTTTTTAGTTGAGCAGTTTGAAGAAGCAATTTTCAGAACATTAATTTGGACATAATTTGCTTTGATAATGGGGTCATTTTCAATTCTAATCAAGCACAATATGAAACTTGGATCATATACAATCATGGAGAAAACCAACAAAAGGATTTATCAAATTCAATACGAATACTTCTTGGAATCACAATCACACGTTATTTATTGTAGTTAATATTGCTAGCTAGAGATTGCTTTAAGTAGTGTTAACGGTCTAATTCGGTCCGATTTTGGTTAAAAAACTTTAACCAAATCAGACTATTTATATTACTCGAACCAGATCGGATCGGACCCTTTGAAACGGTTTTAAGTAATAAAAACTGAACCAGATCGTTTGATTTATAAAACGGTTCGGTCTGATTTGATTCCCGGTTTGTTTCAATTTTTTTTATATATTTAATGAAAAATAATGTAAATTTTTTAATATATTATTAAATCGGTCTGATCCGGTTCAAAAGGTTTAAAATTAGTAAAAATCGAACCGAACCGTTTGATTTGTAAAACCATTCGATTCAATCCAGTTTTACAATTTAGTTCGGTCCGATCTGATTTATGAACACCATTAACTTTAGCTAGTAAAATCATTGGTATTAATTTAGTGTGATAAAGGTTTTACAGTTTTTATAGATTATTATAGTTATAGTACATAATTAAAATCAATCTTTAATTTTGGCCGTTCATTTTCCCATTTAGCTCTCATTTCTAATATTATTATAGTTAAAATTGATATTTATCAAATTATTTTAACTATTCAAGGATTCAACTATTCCAAAGATTTTTTTTAAAGAAATAATAATATCAATCTTTTTATTTTTTTTTACCTTATTTTTTTAAAATTTAATCAACTTAATTATTTTTAAGAACTTTTTTTTAAAGAAAATTAACACAAAATTTAATGTACAATTCAATATTTTATAATTATTATTTTAATTTAACAATTAATGATACATGTGTGTTGTGTATGTAATCTTTTATTTATATTAATTTATCTATAAAAAAAATTATCATGATCGATCAAATTTAAAATATGAATTAAATTGGTAAAATTAAAAAATAAGGATACTAACAATGATCAAAGAAATTATCTACATTAGGCAAGTTAAATTAAAATATAATTGATAGATTCGGCATCTAGAAAATTTGGAGTATCAAATTAGTATTTTGGCTTGAAAAAAAAAATTGGTATTTTGGCATATATTTAAAATTTTGTGCATGTGGTAAATTCTTGAAAGATAAAGAAAAATCAATCTGGCTCCACCAGTAATATTCAATGACTTTTTTAAATTACTGTAAGTTTGGAAGTGATTACGTGATTTGAACTCAATTCCATAATAAAATAAAATGTGTAAAGGCTAAATAAACTTTAAATTAAAGTGATATTGTTACAAGCAAGATATATATTTCATATAATGGAGTGGATCATATATATTTAATTTATTTTCAACCACGCAGTGTGAATAAGCCTGTTATTAACATAAAAATAAAAAACTCTGGTTGATTCTCCAACCCAATTACTAGCTGCTATTTAATTAAAACAATTCACAATATTATATATATTTGTAGGCTGCAGTGCCATATAATTGAGCAAGTTAAATATCATTAAGCAATTGGTCAGTCTCAAATTATATTATGTTTAGTTGCTTTTTTTAAATAATTTGTTTTAATATAATTCGTTATACTTAATTATTATTTAATGTATATTTTTAACTTTATTATAAAAAATGAAAAGTTTGACCATCGATCGTTTTATTTTTTCTTTTCTTTTTAATATATAGGATTAAATTATTCACTTAATTTCACTTGAATTAATAAAAATCATTTTTTTCTATTAATTATTGGAATTGATCCGATTTATACATAAAGAAACTAAAAAAAAGTTAAAAAATTATGTGAGAATGTCTAACTCTCTTATGAGGCTTAGGTATATATAGAGTATTATATGTACACGTATTGATTACTCAAGTTATACATATTACAGCGTGTCAGAAGGACATAAAAGTAAAAAAAATGAATTTACAACTTGAGGTTGACCATCCTATAGTTCGGGTTGGTGGTCGACCTTCTAACACCAAAGCTCACATGCGTTGGTGGGTTTCTCTCACGAGTGTAGTTATGGGTATGGGCACATGTAGATCCTTTTTTATTGTTCAAGCTGTTAGTTGGATCGGGCTTAGGGTCAATCTATATGACCAAATATCTAGTCCTCTTACTCTTTTAGCTCTGTTCTTCAATAAGCTAGGGTGGAAGAGTAACAACTGGACAACGAATTTGAAACTTTCGACTTGTCTTAATAAACGGTTGTGCATTGATTGGAGAGAGAAAACATCCACTTATATAAAGAGGAGTTTGAGCCTCTCCTCGTTTCATCATTTTCTACATATAGGGCAAAAATTCATAAAAGAAAATGCTATGTCATCTCAGCTCGAGCCATAGAAATTATCAATTTGGTGGTAAGAAATTAGCTCGGCACTTAGCTTACTTTCTCATGTTGTAGAAAAAAGCTTCTCGAGTCTAACAGTTTTATATTTTCTTTTTAGGTTGACTTAAAGAATCTTTACTCTTTTTATTTCAAACTCAACCTTAGGTAATTTATATTTCTCGTGCCTTATCTTTTTTTAGGTTTCATGATATTTTGTAGATAGAAACCATGCACAAAGAAAGAACCTCAAGCTCAACCTCCTAGAAGAGCCCACAATATCCCACTTTCTCGGGCCAGCCAGAAAGTGGCGATATGGGGTTTCTAATGAGGCAAGCACCTCGAGGGAGAGGGATCTATCCTAGCCTTAACCTTCTACCTCCACATCTCAACTACAGGTCGTACCTACAATTAGGTTGAACGTGCCTCAGATTCAGATATCATGCTCGAGGTCATAGAAAAAGAAAATAAGGAATAAAGGGACTAAGGAGCCTATAGGCTGTACCAAAGGTTGGGCGTTCAAGGTCAAGACCAGTGGGCTGTCACCTCAAGATGAGGAGAGGATAAGGAGAACATACGACATTCCCTCTTTGATTCAAATAATGATTCCTATGTCGGGGACTCGTAACAGAAGCTCACCTTCAATTGGGTGGACAGTTTTCCATAAGAAGACTTTATGGTTAGGGTCATATTTCCTTTGTACCTCTTTATAAGGAATTTTTTTGCTAGGAATTAGCTTGTGCCCGATCAGTTGATGTCTAATGGATGAACGTACCTACTCTACCTCACATTGATATATAAAGAGCTCATGGTAGAGCTGGAGATTCCTGAGATCAATGAGGCCTATATGTTGAAGTAAAACCCTACAGACTCAGTGAGGGTATATACAAGAATGAGAAGAATTTGAAGGAATATTTCTTCTATGGCTTAAGACGGGGCATGAACATGGCATTTGGCTTCTCTTCCATTCTGAATACTGCATGGGCCATACGCAATCTCAAGGTTGGGCCACTAAAAGGAGATAATGACATTTCCCAAGGTCTCATATTCTCGGACCATTGGCTACTTGCCCTATTATTTGGCATGAAGCGCTTATTTTTGTTGATCTTGCTATCTTGGTTTACCTTGTTAGGACTTATCCTTCTTATTTCTTGTTTTGGTGCAACTTTCGTAGCAAATTTTCCGTTCTTAACTAGGCCTAGTACTCTTTCGATATTGGAAAGTTTCCTTACCTCTCCATACGCTTCCTTCAAAGTTTGAGAAACCATCTTGGTTAGTTATACGAACAAGTTAGAATCCCTTAGGAGACCCTGATTAAATGCCTCTATTATAATATAGCTCGGGCAGTTTGAGATCTATAGCTTTTATTCTTTGAATCTTTTCATATATTCTTCAACAGACTCAGCCTCTTCCTAAATGATTGAGAAGTGGTTGTGTGACTCCTTTATCAATGGCTTGTTGCAAGCATAATTGGTGATAAACAACCTCGTAAATTGTGAGAATGAGGTTATGATACAAGGTGCTAGGTTATTGAATCACTTCTGGACCTCATTGTAGAGAGTGGAAATGAACAACTTACACATAATGGCATCTCTCTTGCCCTATGTGAGGCTTATAGTGGCCATGGTCATCATGAAGTATTGCACGTGAGTTACCTAGTCTTTAATCCATAGTTAGTCTAGGCACTTGTGAGCACTAAACTTGACTGGTGGCACATCATTCTCTATTTCATCATAAAAGTGGAGACACACAGTTGTTTTCAATCCTTAACCACATCATAGGGTGTCTTACTCTTTTCTTTCCTTTCGTTGGATCTTTTCAGGGTTGGTCTTTCTTTCTATTAGCTTCTTTCAATGTCTGAAATCGTGCTTCCTAGATTTTTCTTTCTTGCAACCACTGCTCGTCACCAAGTCCACCAAACCAAAAATAGGGTCACACTCAAATTTATATTTTCCTTGGGTAGGCTCGAGTATAACACAATCCATTATGTTTCCACCAACCAGGTTAGTAGTTTAACCTTTAAAGGCTCCCAGACTCGATTGTGACCGTAACGTCCTATTTTCTCACCTAGTATTCTCAAGTTTTCTTTTTAGTTCAAAAATTTGATGAGCCAGCTCTTGATGTGGGTCATTTTCTATTTTGGCTTCATCATGGGTTAACAAGATGTTATTATGCGTTACCGTTGCCTTTTCATTTTCCATTCTTAATTATTTCTCAACTTGCGTTCCTACCATGATGATCATGATTTTTGGGGTAAATGGAACAAATGTTTAGTCTCTTAAGCTTTTCTCATAATTTAGGGTGAATCCTTAAAAATATGATATTAGAAGCCAAGAGGGACCTTTGAATCTGCCCCACGATGGGCACTAAAATGTTGAAATTAATCTAATTTATAGAGAGAATTGAGAGAATTGTGTGAGAATGTCTGACTCTCTTATGAGGCCCAGGTATATATAGAATATTATATATATATATGTGTTGATTGCTTAAGATATATACGTCTTAACATGTTAGAGGGCCATAAAAATAAAAGAAAATGCATTTATAGCTTGAGGTCAACCACTAGGTTGGTGATTAACCTTCTAAAATCAAAGTTTGCATGCGTAGACAAGTTTTTCCCACAAATGTGATTATGTGCATGGCACAGACAAGTCTATTCTGATGGGTCAAATTGTTAATTAGATTAGGTTTAGGGTCAATTTTTATATCAAAACATTAATAGATATGTTCTTGGTTTTATTACATATTAATTTTATGTATATTTATCCTTTGTATAATTGTTATAATTATATTAAATGTGATCATTAATATGATGTATGCTTAACCTTTAAATAAGCATGTTGGTTGGATAAGTTTTAAAAAATAATCAAGTAATATAACTTAATTTTAAATAAAAAATATTTATAAAAATATTTATTAAGTTTAATAAAGTATTTGTTATTTTTTTTCATATAAAATTAATTTTTTGAATAATAATAATAATAATATTAAGTAAGTAAGTTTATATCTTTTATTGTATTATATTTAATTTATTTATTAATGAATAAAGTTATACAAGTTATGTCAATATTATATCAAATTAATTATGTTTATGTTGTATTTTGATCATATTTTTTATAAAATAATTATATATATAAAGAATTTTATTAAATAAGAAGCATAATTAAAATCCAAAATAACGTATAAATTAATTATTACGAAATATGTATTATTCATTGAATTAATTGTTATTTAAAAGTATTCATCCAAACCACCTTATAATTTTTTTAATTATTAATTTTACACATTTATAAATAAAAGTAAAAATTTTATTTAAAAATTCTTTTTTTTTAGTTTATAATTTTTTTTATAATAATAATAATACAAATTATTAATTATTAATTAATATTATTATATATTTATTAAATTTAAATTACCATGCATATGCATGGATAAAAAATAAGTATAAACGAAATATAAGAAATTATAAAAAATAACTCGATTAAGACTTATGATAATTAAAATAATATTTTAATAACTTTAAATAAAATTTAATTAAATATCATTAAATATTGAATGTGTTTAAATTATCATAGTTCAATTTCAATTACGAGTAGTATTTAAAATAAAGTGATATGTTATATGTTTTTTAATAGTAAAAATATATAAAGTAAATATGAATTTTATTTATTTTCCGATAACTATTTAATTTATCTCATAATGCAAAGTTTTAAGGTTCGTAGCATTTTAAGTACTAATTTATTTTTTTATTTTTTTAAAATGAACTGATCACGTTTACCTAATCTAATGATAAATTTGTGATATTATATATTTACAAACACCCAACATTCTTTTACACTCAAAATAGGATTACAAGATCAATAAAAATTAATAAAATAAATATGTCCTACTGTAATTGATTTTTGTGTTTATGGTATTTATAACATAATAAATAATGATACCAATGGTTGTCAATTCCATGATTAACTCAATATTTTAAGAGGATTTTAACTAAAATAGATTTAACTTATACATATAGCTATAAATTAGGATTTATATTTAAATCTTTTATAATATTTATTTTGGATAATTATTTTATAGAAAAAATATATTATATATATGATTTTTATTCAAATTTAAATCTATCTGTTGATTATGTATAGTTATTGTATCTTATTTAATCAATTAAAGATTATATGAACTAAACATAAAGTAATTAGCACTCAACATATCTTAAATTAATTTTTATTAAAATAATAAAACTTGTAAATTAATAAATATATCATCAAATTTTAATTTTTTATACTAATTAATCTACTATTTAATTTTAAGTGGTAAAAGATCTACCATCAAATTCTTACTGTTGTTAAAAAGTTATAATACAAATATATTACTAATTTTTTTATAAATATTATAAATTTATAATTATTATTATATGTTTTGATAATAAATTTAATGTATGTTTTACAAAAGTTAAAGATTTATAGGTAATATTTGTAATATTTATAAAATTTAATGGTATATTTATTATTTTATAAAACTTTGTTAAATCTATATAAACAAATTAAAGGTGCCGTGCGGCGACTCGATTAAGTTAGGTGGGGTGAAACATAAAACTGGCAACATTAAAATCTTACCAACAGGCAGATGCAATTTCGCATGTTATCTTCTTTGGATATTTTTGTTTATTAATATAATTCAATCCTTACAGCTAGTTTTGTCTTTAAAATATAGGAATGTGATTTTATAAATAAAACTCTATGCAAAAAGTGACCCTTCATGAATTATTTCTATGGTGGGAATCTCAATGCAAATTAATCCAATACATTCTACCGACTAAAGCACATTCCTATTTATATTTGTAAATATTTTAATTATATCAACATAATAAATATAATTAGTTGAATTTAATTAAATTTATATATCATTTATAATTTATTATAAATTTATAAAAAATAAAATTTTATTATTTTTATTTTTTGCAATGTAATATTTGTTATTGTTTTCTCTCTTATCTTAGAGGAATTATTAGTTAAGCAATTCTTAAATATGTAATATGTTATATAAGTAGATTAGTTACAAAATAAATAAATTCTAAAAGTAGGTAATGTAACCGTTTAAAGTAGGTATTGTAACCGTTTCTATGTGTTCATTGTCTATCATAAATGATAAAAAAAAAATGTTAGACAACATTATAACAATAAAATAAAGTTTAAGAGTATTTGCGATATTGTTGACAAAATATCTAAATATAATTTTAATTTATTGATATTTTTTTCAAGAATATTTTTAAGTCGTATAAACTATCGAGTTCCAAACAAACACATCTCAGTTATAACTTTGTTCTTATGTATGTTACATTTTATATTAGACACATAGAAATATTCTGTATTTAGGTTACTCGATCGATCTATCTTAATTAAAAAAAATTGAATTAGTTTTTAATGTTTAATCAATTAAGGATTGAATCAATCTAGAATAGATCTCATTGAATCTACCTAGTCTCAGGATTTATTTTTTAATACCTTCGATTGATCAAGAATTAACTAGATCAATCATCTTTTGATCTTTGTTCGGATTGATCAAAAAAGGTTTTGATCATTCGACATTTGTGGCTCAATCGATCGAGCTCGACCTAGATCGATCAAGTGGTTACACTTTCACCTTTAACTTAATTTTTACTCAAAAAAAATATTTTATTACTCTATTATCTTTACTTTTAAAAGCTTTTTTAAATTATTTTATATCAAGAATAGAAATAAGCCTTTGACCTAATGCTTCAACATATTCTATTTAAACAAACCTAAGCATACGGTTTCCTTAACCACAATTGAATCAATTTTTTTTTGCAATTTATGCTTTCTATCTAAATATGTTTTGCAAAAATATTTTTGTTAGGCTTTTTTAATTAGTTAATCTATTAAATATTTTGTGGTTATGTTTGATTGATTAATAAGCCTACAATAATTATGTTATTGTACTTTAATTCTATTCTAGGGTTGCTAGTGATTTTGATTTATCTGTTATTCTATTGGATCATCTAGTTAGGGTTTTTTAATTGTTTAATTCTCTTTAAGACACACATTGCACTTATATTTTTGTGTTAACATTTTAGGAGCTAGTTGAACGGGTTCAATAACTTGTGTGACACAAGTTTGTTGGATTGGTGGTTTTCTTCTAGGTCAATATTATAACATAGGTTATTTCTACCTAAAAATTTCATGTGTGCACTTTATTTTATTTTATCGTGATTACATATTTAGTCATTCTGTAAAATTATAATTTAGCATATTTCTGTTAATTATATTTTCACTATCTCTAGCTAATTAGATTCGTAACATAAAAAAATTCAATTGGTATCAGAGTGGGTTACTAGATACACTTAGTGTTGCCAAGAACCTTATTATGGATCATTTGAGAAATGATTCGTCTACAACCCATGCATCTTTCTTTGATGGGTCTAACTACCTTTATTGGAAAGATTGTATGAAAGCCTTGCTACAATCTATAAATGAAAATGTATGTAGTCTATTTTTTATGGTTGGGAACCACCTACGGTTACCAAAAATAATATAATCATTCTCAAACCTAGGAGTGAATGGACCACTAAAGATAAGACTAGTAATAACTTGAATCAAAAATATATAAATGGTATTTTAAGTGTTGTGTCTTCTAATGAATTTTATTGAATATATGATATTGAAACTATCAAGCACATTTGTGATACTTTATAGGTTTCCTATAAGGGTACTACTCAAGTTAAAAGAACAAAACTTCACATAGTAGGTACTAAGTTTGAAAATCTAATAATGGGAAAGTTTGAAATATTTTTTAGACTTTATATGAAATTATGTGATATCGCTAACTCTTCTGCTAATCCTGGTAAGAAAATTAAGAAATCCAGGCTGGTTATAAAAAATATTATCCTATTTATCAAATCGTTTTTATGCCAAAGTCCCCGCCATAGATGAAAGAAAATATGTGGATATTGTTAAACTTGAAGAGCTAGTTGGCTCACTTCTCACCTTTGAGTTAAGTTTTCGAACTCCCACAAAGAACAAATTTGTTGCTATCAAAATTGCAACAATTGAAGACTGTGACAATGATGTTGAAGAGTTGGTACTCATAGCAAGAAGATTGAAGAAAATCTTCAACACAAAAATCCTCAAAGTAAAGGATAATCAAGTCGTCAAAAGAATTAGAATCTAAAAGAACTCAAATTTGTAATTTATGATGGTAAGAAATATAAATTGGACATTAATGTTTTGAATGTATGAGTTATGGTCACTTTGTAGCTCACTGTGTAAGAAAGAAAAATAAACTTGAGGAGCTTTTAATACTACACTTACCCACTTTGAAAGTGACAATTACAATCCAGTTGAATAAAAAATAATGACATCAACTTTCTTGCATTTATTGAAAAAACTTGTGGACATTCTAAAAAGTCTGATATTGATTTAAATAATGAGAAAAATGACTCTGAATTCTCACCTAATAAATTTAATGTCACTAGTGTTGATAAATTGTTCATAGATTTAGTAGGATGCAAAAAAGAAAAGGATAGATTGCTTGTAGAAGCAAATAGATTTTATGAACAACTAAAATTCTATGAAATAAATTCCTTGGTATTGGAAAAGGAAACTAATTGATTTGTCTAAGTGTATTAACCATTTGAATTCACATCTTACATGTTTAAAATAGGAAAAAATGAATCTGATAGAAAAACTTGAACAATCCAAAGAAGTTAAAAAAATGCTAACCATTGGAACTAAAAGGTTAAGCAGAGTTCTAGATTATGGGAAGCTTGTAGGATAAAAAAAGACTAAGATATGTAGATTAGTGCATTGCATCATCATCTTCAATATCAAAATTGTTTGTAAAACCTTCTGACCCTTACTTTTCACACCCTTCACATGCATTTGTATATAAATTTATTCTTACATGTCATGACCATGGAAAAATGGGACATATTAGACCTAGATGTAGATTCTTGATGACTTATAACTATACTGATAATTTGCATGCATTCTATTCAAGAATCAACAACTATGTTTTTAAAAATAAATACATGATTCAAAAAATTAGGAAATGTTAGGTTAAAAAAAATTGATTTAAATTACTTTGTATCCCATATTACATTTAAAGATAAATCTATTATTGCTTGGTATTTTTATAATGATTGTTCTAGACACATGACTAGTGACTATTCAATTTGCAAAAGTTTTGAAAAATATAATAAAGGAATAACTACTTTTGGTGATGAAAAAAAAATCAAAGATTTTTGATAAATGAACAATTCTAATTGAAGGTATGCATAGGTTGGATGATGTACTTTATCTCGATGGACTTAAAGCTAACATAATAAGTATCAGTCAAAGTTGTGACAAAAACTACAATCATTGTGTTATAACATATCCAAAATGTAATTATGCGATGAGAGTAATTAAGTCTCATGATAATTGCTACTACATTGATTTAGGTCATAGTACTACAACTTGTAATTTAGTAAATGATCTTTTTTGTTTTATTGTAGTATTAAAATATGGGATACATAAATTTTAAAGTTATTGTTAATTTGAGCAAAAAGAAAATTGTGCATGGTCTGCCTACAATTTTTAAACTAAAAAACCTTTTGTGGACCATGTCAACTTGGTAAACAAACTTTCTCTTCTCTTAATAAAATTGAAGGAGTTAACAAAAGTAGAATACTTAATTTACTTAATTTAATCCTTATTAACCTCGTGATAAGAAATATATGATAGTTGTTGTTGATAATTTTTCTCGTTTTACATGGATTGGATTTCTGGAAGAAAAATCTGATGTATTTGATTTATTTAGTTTCTTTTATCTTAAAGTGCATACTGAAGTAGGTAACAAAATTACCAAAATTATGAGACTAAGGATTGATCATGGGAAGGAATTTGACAACTCAAGATACGCTGAATTTTGTAAGCAATATAGAATAACCCATAATTTTTCTACACCAATCAACCCACAACAAAATGGGATAGTTGAAAGGAAGAATCAGGTCTTACAAGACATGACAAGAGTTTTTCTACATGCAAAAGACCTTTCCAAGAAGTTATGGGCTAAAGTAGTAAGTACTTATGTTACATAGTGAAACATGTATACTTATGTATAAGTATAAACCAAACTCCTTGTAAGTTATGGATAGAAAAGAAACATAATCTAAAATATATGTGTGTCTTTGGCAGTAAATATTATATCCTTAGAAATCATGAGAATCTAGATGAATTTGATTCTAGAAGTGAAGAATGTATCTTTCTAAGTTACTCGTTAACAAGCCATGCTTTTAGAGTGTTCAACTTGATAACTAATATTATGATGGAGTTTAACAATGTTGTTATAGATGATGTAGGTACTAGTACTACAATGAATGATGATAAAGATGAACCCTAATCACAAGCTTGCCAATAGAGAGATAAAATGATGAAACACGTGACAATAAAAGAGTGGAAACTGAAATAGATGAAGATTCAACCTTGGATGATGAGAACAACTTACACAACACTCAAATTCAGAGACCAACCCAAACTACCGAAAACAATCCAACTGAAAATATCATTGGTAATCCAAATGCTAGCATGGCAAATAGAAGGAGACAAGTAAGTAAGGTAACCCATATTTGTTATATTTCTTCGTATAGAACCAAAAGATGTTAATGAAGCAATAAAAGATGAATTTTGGATAAATTTTATATAGGACGAGTTAATTCAATTCATTAGGAATGATATTTAGACATTGGTACCTAGATCTAATGAAAAAAAAACAAAATGGGTGTTAAAAAATAAATATGATGAACATGATGTTGTGATTAGAAATAAGGCTAGATTAGTTACCCAAGGATATAAACAAGTTGAAGGAATTGATTTTAGTAAAACATTTGTTCCTGTAGCTAGGTTATAATCAATTATGATTTTATTTTCCATTGCATGCTTTATGAATTTCAAAATCTTTCTAATGAATGTAAGGTTTGTATTCCTGAATAAGTTACTTAGTGAAGAAACCTATATTGAACAACCAAAAAGTTTTGTTGACCCATAATTTTCCAAGTGTGTCTATAAACTTAATAAGATCCTTTATAGTTTGAAACAAGCTCTTATATATTCGTATAAAAGACTTACAATTTATCTCTTAGATAAGGGATTTTTTCGAGAGGGAATTAATAAGACTCTTTTTATTAAAAGGATCAAACTTGATATATTCATAGCTTAAATATAAGTCAATGACATATTTTTTGGGTTAACATTCAGTTCTCTTGTCAAAGATTTTATGAACATAATAACTAGTGAATTTGAAATTTCCATGATGAGTGAAATCTTATATTTTATTGATTCCTAAATTATGCAACTAAATGAAGGTATCTTTATTTCTCAAACCAATTATGCTTGTAATTTAACTAAAAAATTTAGACTTGAGATATGTAAGCATTTAAGAACCCTCATAAGTGTAAGTGCTAAGATTTCAGTGGATGAGTCAGATAAGAGCATTGATCAAATACTATATAGAATCATAACATGTAGCTTGCTATACCTCATAACAAGTACACTTAATATATATTTTAGTGTTGGTGTTTATGCCCGTTATCAATTAAATTCTAAAAAATCACATATTGAACATGTTAAAAGGATCAAAAGATATGTATCTAGAACTAAACACTATAGGATTTGATTTATGAATGATACTACATGTGAAATTAGTCGATACATAATTGTAGACTAGGTAGGAAATTAGGATGTAAGAAAAAACACTTTAGATGGGTGCTTTTATATTGATAGTAATCCTATATCATGGAAGATTAAGAAAAAATCCTCATATCATTATCTACTACAGAGGTAGAATACATTGTTGTTGGAAGCTCATTACACAACTATTGTGGATAAAGAACATGCTTAAGGAATATGACTTTGAATAAAGTACTATTTCCCTTTTTTGTTTCAATCCTAAAATGATGTGTTTAGGAAAAATTGAGCTAAATATTATCTTTCATCCTACCTTTACCTAAGCCATACATTATAAACGTATTAAAGTCCTAATGATTTTTGGTTGTGTTTGTCTACATTAGTGGAGAGAGAAATAAAAAATAAAATTATGAGATTTGTGATTTCATTAAAATCTGTTTGATTTTATATTTGCATAAACTGATCTGGATTGCATGTGATGAAATATGAAAAGACTTCACACACACACTAAAATTCATTGTAAAAATGTAATACATTTTAAAATTGATTTTGATACTTAGATAAAATTCTTTTATTTCTTTGAGTTATGTAATTTGGAATGACTAAAAAGAAATATTTTGAAAATCACTATTTTAAATGCATTTATCTTTGTTTTATTTCTTTCCTTTTGCTCAAGGACTAGCAAAAACTTAAGTTTAGGGGTGTTGATAATTGTATTTTATATAGTTATTTTCATCTATTTTATTAATTATAATTGCTATGTTCTTGACATTTTTGGTTAATTTTAGTTAAGTAAATTAATATTTACCTTTTATGTGTTAAGAAATAAATTTTTAATAAAATAACATAATTTGAATCGAAACCGTACCTAATTGCAATTTTATGTCCACAAATATAATTTCAAATAATAGAGTTCTTAATTGCAATTTATAAAAGTCAAAAATATAATTTAAATTAAAATCGGACTTAATTTTAATTATTAAAAGTTTAAAAAGTTAATTTAAATTAGAAAAGCGCTTAACTGTAATTAAAGAAAGTTTAAAATGTAATTTGATTCAATTAATAAAAAGTTGAAATTTCTATGCGGGAGAAGGGCCACTCGCGACATTCACAACGCCCAACACACACCGCTCGATCATCCCATCAACGGTCAAGATTTTTCGCGTGAGATGCAGACGCAACAAAAGCGATTGGGTCGGAATTCCTGAAGCGCGTAGCTCAGCACACGTGGGGCCCACCGGTCAGGCAGACTGGCGTGCATTGTGGGACCCACATATCGACTGCGCAGAATTTACCCGAGGCACATCGCTCACCGTTGGATCAGTTGAACGGTCCAGATTGAAGCACGTGGAACCAAGATGTCGCGCACCAAGCCGCTCGTCTATAAATCATGTGCAACGCGGTTCATCCAAGCAGTGTGCACCCTCGCGTTTCAACGAAAAATAAGCAGTCATGTGTCTCCTAAATAGTCCAGCCAATAACATGACGATACGTGGCATGTATTTGGTAAAATAAAAATGCAGAAACGACGCCCACTTCCAACCGTTACCACATTCCAGCGCGAGAAAATCTCGTACGTTGCGGTCCATCCGATCCCCATGTGCCCGGCCTATTCGTCCAATGAAAATCTACCACGTGTCTCTGTATTTCTCGCAGCCAATCACCTTGCCACACATGGCATGCGTAAAAAAGAAAAAAAATCAGAAATGCGCAGAATGGTTTTCACGCGTGTTGTTATTTTAATTCCCTCATTCATTCTTGTCCCCCACTGATAAAAAATAATAATAATAAAAAGAATAATTGGAAAGTGGGGATATATTTTGTATGTGAAAATCATTTTGGAGTTTTATTTTTTTTAGTTTCAGTTTTTCTTTCATTTTTTTCGAGCTCGCAGTTCTTATTTATTTTCTTTCTCTCTTAAACATTTTTCATTTTTCCTCTCTGCGTGTTTGGTTTAAACACGTAGAACGTTTTATTTTTGACAATTTGTGTTGTATTATCTTAGGAAAATTACAGAGGAAGAAGACGACGAAGAAGAAGGTAAGGGAAGAAATTATTTTTTTGAGGAATCGTGAAAGAGTTTTTCCTAACCTATTTTCTTTTAATTTTTATTTCTCTACAATGTTTTATGTTTGTGGTGTTGTAATTTTAATTTCTGCTATGAACTAATTTATTTGTTCTAGGATTGTAGTGTAGCGTAAATTGTGAAACTTGAATTAATTATTTTTGAATGATTTATGGAACTGTTTTAAGTTGTTTATTTTATCTATGTTTAATGTTTTTTTAATTATTGGAAGATTAATTAATTGATATGTGACACTTAAATAAACTTGAAAAAAGAATTTTTGTGTGTTACTCTTGATAAAATAATGTATATACATAAGGGATAGAAATATACTTTTATTGCATGTGTAACTGTTTGAGAACTCAGAACTTAATAAATCTGGTTGAATTTAATTCTCATAGGAATACAGTGAATCATTTTAACTAGATGTGTCTGTATGGAGCTTGAAAGAGATATATGGATAAATTAGGAGTTCTTGGTTAACAACTTAAAACATGAGAACATAAATCAAGAGAGAATAAAATATTCAAGTGAATTAATTTGGTTAAACTACAATCCTAAAACTTTCATAAAAACTGTTAAAAAGAAAAATTATTAATTAAGTCAAACTGCATCAAATTATTGATTGTTTGGATAAAATCAGGTTTAAATAATTTTAGTAATTAACGAAAGTTGGTAACAATTCTCTGTGTAAATGATAATTTACTTATCATATTATTACTTGTGACCGTGTATACTTGCACGGTTTAATGTTCTTAAAATAAGACAATAGGCTTCAACATATTCTATTTAAGTAATCCTAAGCATATGATTTTCTCAACCACAATTGAATAAATTTTTGTAACTTATGTTTCTATCTAAATTTATTTTGTTAAACTCTTTTTGTTTTGCTTTTTCCATTAGTTAATCTATCATACATTTTGTGGTTATGTTTAATTGATTAATAAGCCTAAAATAATTGTGTTATTATGTTTTAACATGTATTCTAGGATTGCTAGTGATTTTGATTTATCTGTTGTTTGGTTAAATTATCTAGTTAAGATTTTTTTTAATTGTTTAATCCTCTCTAAGATAAACTCGAGTCACACAAGTTATCAAACCTATTCAACTTAAACAATGTCTTGTATTGAAACCTTGGTATGGATCCAAACATCTTGCTTGTATAGACTATAAAATAAAGTAGAAGGTTTGTAAGTAGGTTAATTAGGTATTACCTTAGTGGATACTTTAAGTCTTAGTCTTAATAGAACATTATTTTTCTAGTGGATAGTTAAGTGGTTAGGTAGATCGATGTTTTTACTCTTAGATCATGGTTGTGGTCTAAGTTGTTTTCAACTAAAAATTTCACATGTTATTTATCTTTCTACTTTATTTTATATTTGATTACATGTCTGATCGTTATGCAAAATTTTAATTTATTATATTCATGTTAATTATTTATTCACCCTTTTTAGTTAATTAGATCTATAACATAAAAAAATTTAACATTAACAAAATAAATCTTCATCCCTCGTATAAACTCATAATTACCAAAGTCTCTTTAGGATATGGGCAAACTAAAAATTAAGGGTTTAATTCAATGAGTTGTGGTGTGTTTTTTTTAAATAATAAAATAAATCATTTAAATTTAAATAGTTTAGAATGATTAAAAAGATTAGATATTTGTTATTATATGTCACTTTTTAAAATTTAGTAGGCTAAATTATTCACAAAAATAATTGAGAATCTAAATTTTTCAACAACAATAGCTATTAGAATGTGGTGACATTTATCATTTTTATCTTTTCAAGTAACCTAAATATTCCAACAACAATAGCCATTAGAGTCTTTAATAAGCTCATGACATAATATTGTCTAAATTAATTTAAATATCATCTTATCTTATTTAAATTATAGTTTTAATGAGTTTAACTTTAACTATATGTTGTATTATTTTTTTCTTATTAAACTTACATTATAAATTATCATTTATCATATTTTCTTTTAATTGTCTAATTTAAATTTATTATAAATAAATGAGATATCTCAATTAGTACTGTTTTATTACCATCTTATCTCATTAAAAATTAAGTGAGACAAAATATGATAATTTTTAAAAACCAATAAATTATGTTATAAATCTCATTAACATCTAATTTAAATTTACACCCCTTAGTTGCTTTTATCCTTTAAAGTATTAAGCATGCCCTAAAAACTATTAAAAACCGTGTTAAAAATATTTTATTTTATGGCAATCGTTCAAACGTAGGATGCATCAAGACAATGGACACGTCCATCCAAACTAGGCTTGCTTGTTTAAATTGTGCAATCGATGGAGAGCAACAACAATGGACTCCGGGGTTTTCAAGGATGGGTTGCATAAGTTTTAAGGGTGTGTTTGGCATGCCGTCGGGAATTCAACCAAATTGAAGGGCAATTTATTGAACTAAAATACAACAATATATGGTGCTATTTCGTGTCCTCAATTTCATTTTGCAATTTTGAAGGAGTTGGTACTTTCTTTCTTTTTTTCTATTTGAAAAGGTTTACACATATATTTTCATGCGACTTCAAAATCACATTAAAGGAATTGTACTATGATCGTAAAAGAATGCAGTCCTAAATTATTCCAAACATGTGAAATATCTAAAATGTATATTATCCTATCATCAAACACGTACACGCCTGAATATTTTCCTTTGAAAATATTCAAACACAAGGAAAAACGGGCCGAGAGCCCATCATTTTAATGTGCTCGACTGAGCAAAAAGGGGCTTCAACAGCTGACCCTCTTTCAAAACCCGAACCGTTAAATTGTTTACTCTTTATCCTATAGAATTTTGTTTCTCCAACTAGCTGTCGTTATTCTTCTCTTCAATCCAAAGTATGGTCAATTAGGGTTCTTATTTCTCTCATTTTCAATTTTTTTTAGTTTTAGATATATTAAAATTAAAAAGTAAGAGTATCAATGTATGAAATATTTTTAAATAAATGATAACACAAGAATTATAATTAAAACTCTAAATTATAGAAAAACAATTTTTGTTGTCAAAAAAACAATTAGAGAAAAATTTATTATATGAAAAATTGTTATATCTATGTTCTCAGTAATTTTCTCACACATTCAAAAAATAAAAGCAATTATAAGTGTTTTACTCTATTTTTTTGAATTATTAACAATGAAGAAATAAAGACATATTTATAGCCTTTAAGTTTCTATTTCATATGCCAAATATTTCTTGATTCACTAAAATTAAGCTATTTAATTTTCTCATTCTTTATTCAAACAAAATTAAGCATCCCTCATCTTTGATAACATGATAATACATTTTCACGAATTTTCTTCCATATTAGATACATCTTATTTTAACTAATAAACTCAATATTATTTTTAATCAATAACAACATAAGTCATTTAAATTTTTAAATTTTATTTATTTTTCTTATTATATATTATTTATTGTTAATTATAATTATTTATTTATTTAAATTTAATAAAACTTTATTTCTATCGATGCCAATTTATAACATTATTTTGCACACCCATACTTGCATGATCGAGAACACTTTTACATTTTTCCATAGGAAAAATGGACTTGATTTTTCATTCCATTTCAAAAATAAAAATTAGATTGCAATTTAACCATTACAAATCTCATAAACAAACTTTGAGTTACTCTATTTTAAATTAATTATGTTTTGTTAATATCATCGTGATATATTATTACTAATATTAAATTCTTAAAAATATAAATAATTTTTTTTAAATAACTTTATGATCATGTTAATAAAATAGACATAAAATTTCAATCTCTTTTGTTTCGTTTCATTATGTCTCCTTTTTTTGTTAGCATAAATATATTTTCGTATCCCTAATGTTTAATGAGGATAGGTAGCAAAAAAATTCATAGATTTTATTTGTTACAAAAATGTCTCAATGTTTAATACAATATAATATTTATATCATTTTTTTTTCATTTTCGTTAAAAACTAAGGTTAAACATAATATTAAAAAAACAATTATGTTAACAAAATAATCACAATGATACAAATATTATATAAAATTATTTTTACAATAAATTAAATAACTTTAAAAACATAAAACACATTTACTCCACTGTCATAATTAATGCATGCTTTGTGTACTAAAGTTGATGTGACACATAGGATGAACTCATAAGACAACAATAAAACAAATATCAAACTAAATAATTTAAACAAAAAAGGCAGAGTCACTTAGATCACGGCAACTTTTCTTCCACTTACTTTAAGCGAAACAAAGAAGAAATATATAAATGGAAAATCCACGAAGCACACTAACATCAATGGAGGATGGAGTCATGGTGGCATAATAACAATTGAAATGGTCTTATTACTAAAATATTGAACAAAAACGTTATATTCAAAAATTATTTAACAAAAATTTCATCAATAAACTACTCTTTTATACAAAATTAAGAGTACGTTAGTATCGTTAATACAACCATTTACAAATCTTAAAGAGATAAGTTAAACTAAAACCATCTTAAACATTGAGTGGTTTAGAAAGATAGATATCAATGATACAATAATATAATTTAAGCATGTAACTTTTTCATTTCTGGTTAATTGAAAGTGGTTAAATTTCATAATTTTTGTTTATTTTATATCTTAATTTTTTAATTTTTTTCGTTGTATTAAAGAAATTCAATAAATTATTTCATTTTAAACATCCTCTAGTAAAAAAAAAAGTCCTATAAGATCAATAAATAATGATGTGTGTAATATTTCACATTGATTCTGTGTATGTAATGATGCATTTAAGATCCACTAATATTTTAATTTTTAACTGTTTTGTTAATTTAATTGTTCTTGTATTTAAAAAAAATAAAAAATCAATGTTGTTACATTTATGACTTACATCAATCAGAAAATACTATTTGAAATTTTGAAGTATTTGGAACACCTGAAGAAGCCAAGACGTTAGTTTGAAATGTATTCAAGGTGTTCTAACAGGATCAGATTTTACAAGAAAAAACCATTTTTCACAAATGATTTAGATACATTTAAGGATAATTTGTGTGATTTTTTTTGTTGTTGATATTTTTTTGAATTGTTTCGCAGGTGGGACTTAGCTTTTGGAACAACGGCCTATATGTGTTTCATATATGTTTGCAGTGACAAGTCCAATGGGAATAATAATGGGGATAATCTTGTTTTCAGCCACTGGTTATGATGATAGTAAACCCTAATGCCTTGATCATGGAAGGCTTGTTGGGATCCTTATCGTCTGGTATACTAATCTACATGGGTTTAGTCGATCTTATATCTCTCGATTTCTTTCAAAACAAACTTATGAGCTCTGTCTCATGGTTGAAAAAGGCTTCTTTTATTGCTCTAGTTCTTGGTTCTACTCTACATTCATGTCTATCCTAGCTATTTGGGCTTAGTCGATGTTAAAATGTGAATTGTGATAAAAAATCATGACTTTGACGCCACCGTCCTACTACTGTAATTGATTGGATTATATTATGGTTCTAGACTTTGACTCTATCTCTTTTTATTTTGACCAATTTATTTCCTTTTTTTTAATAACTAATTATTAGAATTCAAAATTCAAATTTAACAACTTTTACATTTAATGGGTTGATTATATTTTACTTTTAATTTATTGTAATTATACCTAAATAAATATATAAAGTATGAAAAAATATTTAAAAGTTAACTAAGGTTAATTTATTTAAATGTTTAAGTGATTTTTATTATTGAAAACATAATTTTAAAATCATGTCTAGCTATAAAAAAAGAAAAAAAATCATGCTTATCCACAACATAAAAAATCTAATCAACACTCTTAAATCTCGTCAGCTTTCTTCCCCTTAACCACCATAGCCTCCAATAATGTGAATGATGCATCAGTATATCTGAAATCAAGTGTCACTCACCTCTTGAAACCATCTACTTTAAATTGAAAAAAGCTTCTATTTGCGAGAAAATATGAATTTGATAAGTAATTTTAAACATATTAGATAAAGCAGCTGGCGAATTGGGTACAATTTCCTCAACACCTATCAAATTGGAGTCTATAAGTGATGCTCAAATAGCAACAACAGTGCGTTTAATATGACCAACCTGTTGCATCCTTGTATTGAGGACTTTAATGACATTAGAATCGTAAGGGTTTAAGGGTTCGCTTACTAGACCCACCATTTTTCTTCCATTAATAGTGCCAGGCTAATATTGAATACCAAAAATGTGGGCAAGTACAAAGCCAAGCATGTAAAATCAAAACCATACGGCCACAAGAACGACTGCGATAAACGACAACTTCATCGAGTAAGTATCACTTAGGCCAGTCAAAACTGACTTTAAAAGGAACATACTTGGCAGCTAAGCAGTGCCGCCGAGCCTCGTCTTTGATATTCACATTGGTGGCGCGTTGAAGTTTAGGTGCCAAAGGAGGAGAGGTGGTGTTTTTAGCTTTCGTGTTAGGAGAGGAAGGAGTGACAACAGCTGTGTAGGTGGTGCCTTTTTTATTCTTTTCTCATTTGTTAAATATCTTAAAAGTTAACTGTTAAGTATTTTTTAGTAATTTATAATATAATTATAAGGAATATTTTCTAAATTACCCTTCAGGTTTGCTATATCTTAAGTTATGTTCCTGTGGTTCTTTAAATATCACAAATGTCTTTGTGCATTATTGGTGTTAATCTTACGTTCAGTATTACTGTTTATGTTCTGAATTTTACTATTCATTACTGTTTGAATTTTTCTTTTCATTGAATTTTTACTATTTCTTGGCTCTGATACAATTTTTCAAAGGATCGATACAATATTTAAGATTTCTAATCTAGAGTTAGAATTGACCTATTTGACGGTCTTTATATATTGGTTGGTGATAATAATTTATTTAAAAAATTATTATTTTCCTGTATAAATTTAATTTTCTTCTGTATTCACTACAGTTGCATAGTATGTTATGTTCTTCATTATTTTGGTTACTTAATGTTAATCCTGATTCTATTAATTGTCTTTTGAAATTAAAAATTACTCTTTCATTTGTTAAATCTAATAATTCTAATTTATGTACTAATGATTCAATATTCATATTTTTAATTGTTTAAATCTTATTTTTCTGTTTAAAGATATTATACCTTATTATAAGCGAATATTTCAACAATCAAGATCATTAATTAGCTTAAATCTATAATCATCATACCTGAATTTAATGGGTCCACCACGGTCTTCCTTTCTGTTCGTCTTCTTTTGTTAGACCTATTATGTCTCAGCTTTGCTCACACTTCAACACCCTTCTGGTAATGGTGAGCTTTCTGCATCCGTACATGTATGGTGTCGACTTACTGGAGAAGAGTAATAGAACTTCATTTTATTCAAAATATAATAATTATTACAACTTAAGGCTAACTAAGAACCTTGAAAGGGTTACTTAGCCGCTCATAGTTACTGGGTACAACATTATTGGGTTTGGGCTTTCTAGAGAGGTTTTCTCTTGGTAGAGTATTTCAGAGTAGAGAGCTCTGTATTTTTCTGTGTGTTTCGTTATGATAATAAGAGTTCCTTTTATAGAATAAGGAATCCCTATTTACAAGACTAAATTTATTATTTTACCCTTGCTTTAATAATTCATCTGCTTTTCCTTTTTAAAGGATAACCATTATTTTTTCCTTGGCATATGCTACCGACTAAGATGTGGGGTCTACATCTTTATTTCTTTTGTAGTCTTCTACTGACAACTACTTTTGTTACTCTTCTTTGTTGTTTTTTGCCGACGGTTTCTTTGATGACGTTGATGATGACGCATCTTCATCTTCTCGATCTTTGATGCAGAGAATGCATCTACGGTCTTTGGTGGCTTTTCTGGCATAAAATCAAAATACCTTCCTAGTTTCTTGACCAATCTCTAGGCTGTTGTAATTAAAATTGGTTTCATATTTGGTGATTTTTTCACCATCTTCTTCTGACAGAGTCATGCTGCTATGAGAAATGATAATAATTTTACTAGTTGAATAATTTACTTTAATCTCAGTAGAATTGTCGATCTTTCTGAGTTCATAGTAAATTTGGCTTAGCATTTGTCCTCTTAATACACAGAGTTCTTCTGTGTTGAATTCCTTTTCTGGAAGTGCCCTTGGTTTGGGAACCTCTCTGTTTGTGTTGGAAATCCCTATCTTGATGAAGTGGTAGGGACTAATACTTCCTTCTGAATTCCAGTCCATTAATGAACTAAAAAATCTAAGATAAACAAGTTTATCACCTGCTTTAATTTTTCTTCGGAAATTCTTAATTGCTCTTTTAAAATTTTCTGGGAAATAATTTAATTCACTTAAATTAATTCCTGGATAAATATTTTCTATTAATCCTGCATGAAATGCTTTATACATAAAAATTGGATCAGTTCCTTCCAATATATTGAATTTACTACCTACAGGAAATTCCTTGTCTGTAGTATAGAATTTCATATCTTCAATATGTTCATGGGTAGATTTTTTGGCTAAATTATAGAGATTTAACCATTGTGGTTTGCTGAGGTTTCTGTATTGGTCTTTTTCATCTTCAATGACTGGTGTAGTTCTAGGAGATGTCTCCCTGAATAATACTGAATGTTTTGTTATTTTTGATGTCTCCGGTGGAGATGTTTCTCTAAATAGCACTGTAGACTTTACTATTTTCCCAAGATTTGTCAATCTGCTTGGAATTGTTGGTTGTTGTTGTAGTACCTCAGAATAATTTCTTACTATTTCCTCTAGAGTTATTAGTTTTGGTGTTTTGTAGTTGACATAACTACCTTCCGCTTTTATTTTGTTGGTGAAGGCTCTATGAGTTACTCCACTAATTCCTAGAATAGATTTGCTGGTTTCTACCCAGTTATTATAAATTCCTTGTTTTGGGCCATTATAGACCACATAAACTTTTTATGTTCTTCTTTTTCAACTTCATCTGCCCAATTGGGTTTAGAAGTTTTTTGTGAACTGTTAGGTTCTTCCTTTTTTAACAAAGATTTCTCATTTGAGGTTCTATTTGTTTTGAACAATTAAGTTCTTCATGTTTTATTCCTATCTCCTTAAGAGATTTCTCGAGATATAGCAACTCGAGTTGTTCTTGTAGGATTTTTACCTCCTTTTCTTTTATCTTGATCTTTATATCAAGATGTTCCATTCCTGCAATCATAAAAATAGTTAGAGGTGCTAATTCTCTGGTAAGAGCATCAGCTAAACTGTTTTTATGTCCTGAAAGATGTTCAACATCAAAATTATAATGGTTGAACCATTGTTGCCATCTGATTAATCTTCCTTGTTTATAATCTCCTGCAATATTAGTTCTTAAGAAATAGCCAAAAAATTTGTTATCTGTCCTAATAGTGAATCTAGAACTTATAACATATATTGCAAATTTCTTAATAGTTTTTTTAACAGCTAAGTATTCTTTTTCATTACTATGGTAATTTAATTCTAGTCCTTGGAAAGACCCTGATATGTACCTGCAAAGATATTCATCTTTGTCATCTATTTTTGCTTTGAGGACTGCTCCCCAATATTCTTGTGAAGCATCTGTTTCAATTATCATTTTATCATCTGGTCCTAGATGGTATAAAGTTGGTAAATTTTTTATTTTTGTTTTTACTCTATCCATGTATAGAGTATCTTCTTCTGTCCATTTCCAGACATGATCTTTTTTCAATTTTGCTTGTAATAGTTTTCGCATATCTACAACTTTCTTGATATAGGCTTCTGCATATGTTAAGCATTCTAAAAATCTTTGTAATTGGTTTTTATCTTTTAATTCACTAGGAAAACCTTGAATATTATTTAATATATGAGATTGTAGATTATGTTTTCCATCTTCAATTTCCAATCCTAAGTATTTGATTTTTTGCTGAGCAAGTACTGTTTTCTTTTCAGAGAGTACAATGTCTTCTTTTCTACATTCTTGTAATATATTGATAATATCCAAATAATGTTTATTTAATTCATTACTGAAAACCAAAATATCATCTATGTAAACACAACAAATATCTTGTAATTTTTTAAAAATGTTATCCATATATCTTTGAAAAATACCTGGAGATTGTTTTAATCCAAATGGTATAACCGTCCATTGGAATTGTCCTTGGGGGCAACTGAATGCCGTTAATTTTTGGGATTCTTTATCTAGTCTTATTTTCCAAAATCCACTTTTGCAATCAAAACTGGAGAAATATTTTTTTTCCTTTTATTAATGATAGTAGTTCTTCCTTTTTTGGAATGAAGTATCCATCATCAATGGTTTCTTTATTTAATGCTTTGAAGTTTATTATCATTCTCTTTTTTCCTCTTCTTTTCTGAGCTTCTTTTTCAACTAAAAATGCTAGACTAGAGTGAGGTGAATTACTTGGTATTATGACTTTTAATTCCAAAAGTTCTTCAATTTGTTTTCCAAATTAAATTCTATCTTCTGGAGTATAAATCATTGGTTTTACTCGTATGACCTTGTTAGGATCTTTTAATTCTATTTTGACTCTTGTTTTAGTTTTATTTATTTTTGGATCCAAAGGATTTTCTGAACTGACTGTTTTTAATAGTCTTTTGATGCCTGTTAGAGCTTTATCTTCCTGTATTTCATTAAGAAAAAAGTTTTGTTTTTCTTCTATATCTAATGAAATATTTTCTAAACAGGGTTTCTGTTTTTGTTGGTCTTCTATCTCACCATGTTTTCGCTTTTTATGTTGTTGCATAAAAGTTGGGTTGGAGACAGTTAGAGCTTTCCTTACTTTAGAGACATATATTGTATCTTCTTCTAAAGTTGTAAGACTTATTTTGTCAGAATGTTGTGTGAAAAGTTGGTATAAATTTAAGAAATTATTTCTTATTAACAAGTCTACACCTGTTTTTTGTTGATATATTGTAGAAATATGAAAGTTTTCTCCTCCTATTATTATATCAGTATCTTTTAATACTTGATTAAGTTTTATTGTAGTATTATTAGCAATTCTTACAATCAAATATTTTGGTGCTTGTTTCCAGTAGTTGTCCTCTGGAAATACATATTTACTAGCTACACACATACTAGCTCGTGTATCTATATATGCATGTAAGTGATAAGTGTTATAACCTTTAAATTTTAGTCCTACTTTAATGTAAGTACTATTTGGATTTGTAATACTATACAAATAATTCATTTTCTGATGAATAATATTCCTGATCCGAATGTTCATATTCTGAGTCAGTTATTTCTTCTTCAGTTTCTTCTAATAGATAAATACTGTAAGTATCATCTATATCAGATTCCTCAATTGGTTCTAATTCCATTTTGAAAACTTCTTCTAAGATTTTTGCTTTCTGTGAAAATTCTTTTTTATGTTGAAGTCTATTTGGACATTCATTTGCATAATGTCCTTCCTCATTACAGATCCAACATCTGTATTTCTTTTTCCCTGAAGGGTAATAATTCCTTTTTTCAGAAGGTTTATAAACTTTTCTTCTAAAATATCTTTTCTTGTAGTTTTCTTTATTAAATCTCTTTTTATATTTTTAGAAATTTTGTTTTCTAAATTTATATTTTTTAAATCTTTTATATTTTTTATATTTTTGTTTATAAGATTTTATATTGCATCCATATTTTTCTGGCATTCTAAAATCTCTTGTATCACAACAAATTTTATCATTTCTTCTTATTTGTTTGTATTCTTTTCTTTCTTGGCATTTTATAATGATCTAATCTCTAAGATTTCTTATTCTTCCTCCTAGAGTATCTGGTATAGTTTCTCTATTCCTTTGTTCCCAATTTTCTGTTAAAATTTTATATAATGTTCCAGGTAATTTTTGAAAAAACATTTCCTTATAGATTGTTTGAATAGAGGGTGATAATTTATGGTAATACATTTCATATTCACAAATAAAAGAATCTATATAACACATGTTACAAATTTCCATATTTGTTAGATGTCATTTAGCTTCATTGATTTCATTTTCACTGGACTCAGTGATAGTCCTTCCTTTATCTTCCCCAATAAATTCTTTGTATATTTCATTTATTACTGTATCTAAGTATTCTTTTCCTGTGGAAGCATTTCCTTACATTAATAAATGCTGTTGATCTGTTAAGTTTGAAAACCAAACTTTTACATTTCTTGTCATTTTATGTGCTATAAGCACTCTACAAGTTGAAGGATTTGTTTGAGTAGTTGGAGAAGTTTGTATGAGAATGCTCATTCCACTAGACCATTCATCTAAAGCTTTTTTCCTATCTCTTATACAATCTAAGTTTAAAAGTTTAGATTTATAATTATCATGGAGTTTAAACTCTGGTGGAATACTACTTCTAGTTCCCCAATGCAACCCTTCCTCCATTTTAGGTGGTTGTCTTCTTCTATATGTAGTATCAGGTTGTTCTGATCTTTGTCTATTTCTCTCTTCCCTATGAGGGTCAGATGTTTCTTCTTGGTAAGAGACTGGTAATGAAATTGGTTTCATATGACCTTTTGGGTCTTGTTCTGAATCAATTTCACTGATTATTGTCATATCATCATCTTCTTTGTTAGTACAAAGTTTTCCAATATAATGTTCTTCTATTTCTTCATTGGTTAATGTTAATAATTTCACCAATGCTTCTATATCCCTATTTTCAGGGTTCATAAATTATTTTTCTAATTTCTTTCTATATTCCATTAATTTGGAATTATTTCTTTGTTCTTAGATTGTTGCTCATTTTTAGGAATCAAAGAATCTGATTTTCTCGGTGGTTCCTTTTTCAATCCTTCTAAAGGATCATATTTATGATCTATTCTTAGATTGTATACATCTTTCCTTAATTCTGAAAATTCTTTATGCATATTTTTTTGTAATTTATTACATCCATACTCTTTTATTTCTTTTAATAGTTCTCCTTGTATATCTATTATTTCCTTTAAATATTTTGTGTTTGATTCCTAGACTAGATCCAATTCGTCTGTTAATAATTGTATAGTTTCAAATAATATTGCTTGATTTTTTGCCACGCCTACTAGGCTTCCATTTATTTCTAAATGTATATTTTTTATTTTTTCTTTAAACATGATTTTTCCCTAATATGCAATCATGAACTAATGCCTTCATTATGTTAACTTCATTTTCTAGTTTTTTAACTTCTTGATTAGAAGTTTCCCCTTCCTGATCTATAAAAGTAAATCTTGGTATGCTATTAGTTTTATTACTTCTTCTCGTTATTAAGGGTTTTTTCTTTAATATCTAATTTCCATTCTTCTGGTATTTCAAAGTCGATTAGTATTTCTAGTTTTATTATTTGTCCTAATTCCTTAAAAGTTTTATCTATTTCTATAAATTCATTTTTTCCATATATTGAACTATTATGACTATTTGTTAAAGAATATGCCACTAGATAATGTATTGAAAATGGGTGATTTCCTTCTTTCATTAAATCTCCTCTTTCGAATTCATAAGCTAGGCTTAATACTTGGTTTAAATTTTTATCTTGTATATTTATAGCAAATCTAGGATATGTTGTAAACTTTAGTTTTTGGTATTCTAAATTTCCATGGATCATTCATAATAAAACATCTTGTCTATTTATTATTCTGTTGTCTAACAGTTCTATTTTTATTGGTGTATCTATTCATTCTCTAAAATGAGTTTTTATTAGTATTTGGATTCCTCTTAAATGGATGTATCCAATTTTTCCTTTATCCTTGCTAGGAATTTTTGATAATTTGTTTACTATAGTTTCTTTATCAATTAATGGTATGTTATATCTTTCTTTTGCATCTGTAATTTTAATACTCATTTCTTTATTACTTATACCATAATAAATTATATTTTTTCTAGGAAATATTTTTCTCAATAAAAATGATGGGTCTTTAAATCCATCTTCTTCTTTAAGATTTAATTTTGCTTTTTGAATTTCTTTAAATTTCTTTTTACTTATTACCATTTCTTGTGAAAAACATCCTAAGATGTCTTCTGTTTCTATATCCAATATTTCTTGGTTTATTTCCTCTTTCATTTTTACTTATATATATATATATATATATAAACCTTAGTGGTATTTTTTATAAGTGTTAAATTTAACTTCTGTTATATTTTTAAGGATATTTTTGAATTTTTTAAAACCTGAAGGGTATTTCTGAAGATTCCTTAAACCCTAGGGGTATTTTTGATTTTTTCCCTAATTATAAAGAATCAAAAGTTTAAGATATTTTTAAAAAACATAATTAATCATTATATAATTAAAAATGTGTCATTAATCTAATCCAACTTTTTATAATGTGACCAATTATATGATTATGTTGTTTTAGAAATAATAAAAATATAAAGCGCTTTCACTAATTTAAATAAAAATAAATCAAAAATTATATTAATGTAAATTATCTTAACAGACAAATGTAATTATGTTCTTTTAATTATGCGAGTTAGAATATTTTAGATCCTTTATTATTTTTTTATAGTAATTTAATATATTTGTTATGAAAAAAATAATAATATAAGAATAAATAATCAAATTTTAAAACTTTTTATTTTTATTTTAACTTTTTATCATTTTTATAATTATTGTTGTCCATTAGTAAAGACCATTTATAAAAATGATATATCAATAATAGTTAAAAAATATGAGAAAAATATAAATAAATAAAAAATTATTTATTTATTTTTATGCTGTCATTTTTTCGCTTTTTCAAAATAAAAGAAACAAATTATTACAAAAAAAATAACAAAAGAATAAAATTATTCTTCTGAATTAACTAAGGGACTTATGGTATCATCTACTGTTATCTTATAGTAAAATGACATATACTTGGACTCTAAGAGGAAGTTGATTTGAACCCATCAAATATAAAGGAGGTGTAAGTCTGTAATTGTTTATATAAAAATATAGTAAGAAAAACAATAAAAATAACATAATTTTATACATTTTTATTATTAAAAAAAATCTGTACATAATTTTATATTGAATTTATTCGATTGGACATCATTTAAATTAAACAATGATCATTTAAACTTGTTTAATGTTATTGGATATTATTTTTATCGTTACAAATTTTAAGTATGTTAATTTTTATAATTTTTTAAAACGTGATTCTTTGGTGAAATTGTTTGTAACTGATGAAGATTAAATTTTATAATTTTAAATATATTAATTTTTATAACTTTCTAAAACGTTATTCTTAAGTGAAAGTAATCAATGGAGACCAAAATCGTTCAAAAGAAAAAAAAAGTATGGACCAAATGTTTCCAATAAGATAAGGTTAGATGTCAAATTTATTCAATTTATCCAATAAGTTTAGCACTAAATTCATATTTCATCCTAGAAAGAGTTAATTATTATTTAGTGAGTTACTGCTAAGAATTATAGCAACTAGTCTGAGCCAATCAATCTACGTTCTTCGGATTGTATAGTTGAATGGCTTTAAACACTAGTAATAACCTATGTTGCCTTTCTTCTTAAATTTGTTACTCTTTTTTCTAATTGAAAGGTTTACCACTATCCTAACTAGTGTGATATGTGTCATCTCCAACATTTCTAGTGTGATTTAATGATGCGTATGTAAAATATTAAAAAAAGTAAAAAAAATAAAAACCAATGATTGTTATGGTTTTAAAGATCATAATAATATATTTTTTAAGCCATTAATCTTATATTAAATTTCATAATTATCTTTTAACTTTTTATTAAGCATTAGATTCAACTTATTAACATTTAACACTGTTGAAAATCAAGAAGATTCAGTACAAATTCAAGATGAATTCATAGCTGATGATCAAGTGTGACGTAGCTAGGTGAGCTTATGTGTTGACATTGTGGGATGATCAAGTATGATGTAGTTGAACTTGTGTGCTTACATTATGGAATGATCACGTATGTTAATCAAGTGTGGTGTGGTGTGGTGTGGTATAGCTGATCTTATGCTTAAAGCATGGACAGATGTGGGTGTCAATGAAGTAGATCATGGAGAGAGAATGATGAATTCAAGTTGATTGCACCGTGATCATGACTCATTTAAATTGATTATATAGAATTATGACTTTGGCTTTAATTATTACTCATTTAAATTGATTATATAGAATTATTTGTTAATTACCTTTACATATTGTATTGGTCTAGCAAACCAAAGCCAACAGAGTCGTTATATTTTTAATATATTATTACCTCTTCTAATTAGTTTGTTTAATAATTTAGGGTAGAGATTTAATGCTTACTTGTGACTTTATATTAATATGTTATAATTTAAAATAAATATAATTTTTTATTTACTTAATTTAGAGAAATAAAAATATGATAATGTTTTTTCTAATTAAATGTAAAACTAATATTAAAATTTTAATATAAGTTTATTGATACAAGTGTAATCATAACTTTGCAAGACACTGTTTTTGTTAAGTATGAAAACATAATTTTAATATAAAATGAAAACATAACATTAATTTATATTTAATTTTCATTAATCATAATTTTAAATTTACAATAACCATCATTGCTTCCACCCCTAATTAATTACTATTTCGTTTTTGCCATTAATCAATTACTAAGAGGTTGGGTTATGTTAGCTTATTTTTCTGTGTTTTTAATGCTATATATATACATATATATATATATATATAATTAAAACATAATATTAATTTATATTTAATTTCCATTAACTACGTTTTCGCAATAAAATGCCAGCATGATAAATATTTTCTCGTTCATCTTATGTATATGAAAAGAAAAAAAATAATATGAATAAGATAAAGAAAAATGGTGCATTGTTCCTATCGTCTTTATATTGAGGAGAAACTAGAAAGCTAAGTACGTAGGGTGGCTGGTGCTTTATAACTTTAAGCTATATATGGCATGAACATGGAAATAATTTCCATTATCAGAGTACAGTTTATCACTGTCTGAGTCTTAATGAATTCAAATTTTCAAACACATACATAAGAGTGGGTGAGACCAATGAGACCCAAGTTAGTTTTTTCATGAAACCTAATCATGATTCGTAGTGTTGTAGTAAAATCACATTTACCCTCACAATAATATGCAGCTGCTAGCGTCAAGTTAGTTAGGTAAGTTAGTATATATACTGGGCTCAAAAACCTTTATTTAATGATTTTTTTTAATAACTATGTGTGATAACCGATGGATGATAAAACCACTTTTTTGTTTATTATTATATTTTAGTAATGATTACAATGATAAATATGAAAGACATTTAATTAAGATTGTTATCGAAATACTAATTTTTTGTTTATTGAATGTAGAGATGAATGTGAATTCTTAACTACCATATGTTTTTTAAAGATGTTGCTTATAAATGTCTTGTTTTATTTGTACAAAATATAGTACGAAGGAATAGCAAACATTCATAATATAGATAAAAAAGTTTTTGTGAGAGTTATCTTGTGAGTTACTACTTAATAAGGAAAGTTTGCTACTTTTTTATAAATAATATTTTTCTTATTTTGTGAGAGTTATTTCTCCTATTACAATAGATATTAAAATTATTATCTTATTGTAATTAAAGAGAAGATGTTATAATCTATATTTTACAATAGTAAAATCCTCCTATATTTGTATATATTTTATTTTTATTATTCTTAATTTCACTTCAATTGTGTATTAGTTTTGACCTGATAATTTTTCTTAACAGTATACATTACCCCCACATTAGTAATTAAGACTTAAATCTTATATAAACCTAAATAGAACATTGAGTATCAATGTGTATGTATGGGCTGATTTGTTTTTAAACCAAAATAGGAATGGAAGTGATATGAACTGTTCTTATCAAAAAATAAGAACATCTAACCCAAACCAATAAATTTTAAAGACCAATTCAATTCAAAAGAAAAAATATATATATGGCTTGTATTGGATCGAGTAGTTTTATAAAAAAAATTCACTTTTTATGGATAGATTTTGTTTATTAATATTTTTGAACTTTTGTATTACAGTTTTAATATTTTTAATGTTAATTTACTTATAATTAATATTAGATTTCGATAATTTAACTAATATATTTAAGTTAAAGTAATTAAAATTTGAAATTTATTTAAAAATAATGTGTTAAACTTAATTTGTATAAAATTTAATAACTTCCATTTTCATACAATTTATATGAAGTTAATTAAAATTAAGTGAATTAATTTACACATTATTTGTACCATAAACTGCTATATTCCTAGTATGAGATTCCTTCAACGTACGTGAGTGGGAGGATTTTAAGTTTGATTTAGCTTGTCTCGATGCAATGATGCATACTTTAGTTGGTAAAACAATTAAGTTGAATATTAAGTGGTATTTTTGACTTTCAAATAAAAAATACTTGGTTCTAATCTTGGACTTCTCCTCCTTGTTCAAAGTGAGTCATAACCCACTTGCAAGAGATCGATTAATATTTCTCCAAAATTTCAGGTGTCTTTGACATTTTTATTTATTTTTAAGGAAAATGATGTACCCCACACTCATTCACAACTCGTAAGGTACCCAATGCGCTACTCAAATTATTTGTTAGATATGCACTTTTTCAATTATGATTTTATTAATACATGTTAAATATTTTTTTCCTTGCTAAAATAAACTAATCAAATTTGTTAATTTTCATGGTTCATCTAATTATCTATTGGTAAAACATATCTTCATTTATTTGAAGTTATAAATTTTAATTATATTAAGTATTATTGACTCAAAATTTACTAATTGTTTAAGCTAATAAACAATACAATATGTCTATATATGTGATTTTTTTAGATTATACAATTAATCTATTTTTGTAATATTATGTCTCTTATTTTTTTATTTTCACATTTAACTCAAATTTTAAAATAATGATTTAATCATGTCAAAATTAGAAAGATAAGATGGTTAGTCTTTATTACATAAAAAAGTATAAATCACTAAAAATATAATTTTAAATTAAAATATTTTTATATTTTAAAATAATAACATATGGTATCCTTTATATTTTAAATTAAAAAAATAAAATTACACACCTTAGTTAAAAATACTTATATACAAGTTTACTTTCCTAATTGATATATATTTTTTAACTTTTAGATTTTTTTTCAAAATTCAAATCAGCATGTGTTTTAATTAACTCAAAAATTTATAGTAAGTTTTTATAATTTATTTATTTATCGTTATATTATATAAATTTTAAATATATGAAAGATAAAACAAATTTAAAAATAAAATAATTTACATAGAAGGAACAATTGTCTCACTAGTATAACAAAAAGTACAAAATAAAAATAAAAAATTTCATTCACTTTCTTCTCATATATATTCATTTTGAAGACAAATAAATATAAAAAAAATTGATATTAACAATAACTATAAACTAATTTAAATCAATGATTCATATACCATCATATTTTAAAATTTAAATTTAATAAAAAATTACTAAAAAAAAAAAAAAACAAAAGACGCATATTAAAATAAACTCAAATTAATAGTTGTAAATAACTTGTTAAAATTATTTGGGAAGATCATTTGTGTGGAGATGTTTGTACGTGTTTTAAATATTTTAAATATAAATATAAATTTATTAAATTTGTAAAGAAATTTTTTGATATAAGAAAGTATATTCATGTTATTATATAATTAAAATTAAAAATAATACAATAAATTAAATTAGTTGTAAAAAAAATATTTTTTAAATCATTCTTTCAATTTATATGATTTTTTAAAATGTGGATAAAAATAATTTTATAATTAATAATTCAAATTTTGGGATACTAATGACTAACATACAGAAAAATATTGGAATTGAATTAAATTATTTTAAATAATAATTAAAATAAAATTATTCAAAATAAAAAATATTCTCTTTTGGTAAAATTTAAGATCTTAAACATTCCTTAATTTTTACCAAAAAAAACTTAGTCACGATGCTTGTAATTTTTTAAAAATAAGTATTTTAATTTTATAATTTATAAGTTAGATACTATCAGTAGTCATGTTATTATAAAAAATAAGTATTTTTAATCCTATAATTTATTTAAATAACTATAAAAAATATTATAAATTAATACTTATATTGTTTAACTTTCATAAATAACAAAAATATAGATCATAACTCAAAAATTATGTAATTAAAATTCTCACTTGTACATAATAACAAGACTATTGTAATATTTAAAAAAAAATATAGAACCTTTAATATATAATGTAATAATTATGATACTAGACTGCTTAAATTAAATAACTATATAGAACCTCTATTACCTAACTTTATATATATTCATGTACGCATCAAGTTAATTCTCAATTATAAATTAGACATAAAAGTAAAATATAAGATAATAAAGTTATTACCGAAAACGTACTAATAATAATAGCTAATAAATTTGTGGCAAAGTGAATTCTTATATGCATTCATAAAAGAATAAAGTGTGGTAATGCATGTTATATAAGTGAATGCATAATTTTTGTAATTTTTTAATATATATATATATATATATATTGTTATTTTTACAAAATTAACATTAAAATTTTATTTTGAATATTAATTAAAAAATTGGATTAATTATTCATTACTATCTTAATAACCTTAATAAAATTATTATTTGAAAAATTTCTTCCTAAATTTAATAAATTTAATTTTTTAATTAATATTTAAAATAATATTAATATTAATGTTACGAAAGTAAAAAAGAAATATAATCCAGCTGCATAACCCGAGATTAAAAAAAACATTATTCATGTTTATTTGATCCATCGCCTCAAAATAACGACAATTTAAAAAATTGAATGAAGCACAGTAGCTGTACCACACTAATTAAAGAACGGAAATAAGTCAACATGTCCTTCACCTTCAGAGTAGCAGTTTCTTGACCATTAAGAGGAACGATTGAAGTGCACTTTTTTTCTATTTTACAAATAGGGAATTTTTTTTTTTAATAATTAATCTTAAGGTATTTTTTTAAAATAAATTTTAATTTATATTGTTATAATCAAATTTAAAAAGAATATGATATGATAAGTTATATTATTAAAAATTAACTAATCTATTTTATTTTACGATAATTTTAACATTTTTTTCATAAATTTATGTAGTTTTATAAAATTTATTTTTTATTAAAAGAATTACATATATTATGGGATATTCATGAGTATGAGATAACCTGTTCAAAATAATTTTTCAAAAAATGAGCATAAAATAAAGAGATTAATTAATTTTAATAATGTCTTTCTTATGTAGATATATTTTTAATTTAATTATAACAATATAAATTTAAGTCAATTTATTAATTTTTTTTTAAAAAACCTTGTGATTAGTCACTAAACAAATAATTAAAATAATCTATAAAAAAAAAGTAATTTAGAATGCAATTCATCTTCTTAGGAGAAATGTAATCAACCAATTTTTACACTCACTTTTTATATTATAATACATATTCATATTATTCAAAATATAATTATTTTTTTAAAATTTATAAAAAATTTACGTATTATACAACATAAAAAAATATAAATATAATAATAAGTATAAAATTATGTAATTATTATTTTTTATTAACGTAAATATTGTCACAAGTCATATTCCCTACCCCTCCATCACTTCATCAAAATTTTAACATAACTAATAAAGGAGGTTTATGTCTTTGTCAATAACGTCCCCGAAACGGTCACTTTTTTTGTCAAACACAAATCATAACCCATCAGTCTACATTACCTTCACTACTCTTCGACCATCTCATCTCATGTTGAGTATCAAATCCCAAGTCCCTTTCAGGCTTAAAAACAAACAAAATGGTCTAATCCTATTGTCAAATTGGAAGAATGAAAATAAGTTAATGATTATTAATCTCAATTTTCATAAGTTTGAATTTTGGTGACAATTAGTGTTTCTTTATAATATTGATTTCTTATAATTTTAAAGTTTGATGTACAGTATAAAAAATAAATAAAAATCTATTATTAAAAAAAATTAAAATAACAAAATTTTACAAAGATAAACTAACACAAAAATCTTAAAAGAATATAAATAATTGTTAGTTATACTTCATGTAAGATTTGTAGAGAATTGGTGACAAGTAATTCTTTAAAAACAAGCAGAAAACTTTATATAAATTTGGCAGTAAAATTAGCTGACCAAAAGTCAGAACTAGGATGTGTGGATGGTGGTGAAGTTGTGAAATATATGCAAAATTAAATGCCCAAAAAATCCCACCACACAAAGTAAACTTGAGACAATTGATTGTAGCATCAAGAAACAAGTGATCTCCAAGAAGATTACTTGCCAGAAAATCTATACAAGTGGTCGACAAAACATCTGAAGATATACGAACAAAATGGCAATCAACTTTCTCTAGTTCTGTGTCAAGCAGCTACTTCATTATTTTGAACAGAGGATGCAGGGAATAATCTGTTTTCTGACCAACTCTTGCTGAACATTCTCTTCAAGGAACAACCAAATGAAGAAGAAGATGAAGAAGAACAAGAACAAGAAGATGATGAAGAGCCCAGGCGACAGCTATCATTTACAATCAAATTTTCAACATCATCTTCAGAACCCGTGACATCGATCACAATTTCTGAATCTGGGTTACCATTAACTTCTACTCCCGACACTCCTACCACTTCAGTAGAATTTGCATTATTACTATCAACCTTGGACTCACAAACCACAGGAGCTCTACAAATAGGACAGTTTGAATGAGAACCCAACCACATATCGATACACTGTACATGAAAAGTATGACTACATTTGGGCAAATTCCTCCCAGTTTCATTCTCTTCAAATCCACTTAAGCAGATTACACATTCAAGCCCTTGTTTGTTTTTCTCAACTTTGTAAACAAACAGAGGAATAGAAGAAATTATTGAAGGGTCGAGACCTTTTGTGGGTGAGCTTGAAATATTAGTGATATCAAAAGCAAAAGTTGGGAAATGATGGAACTGATTTGAACCTCGAACTGTTGAAACTGTCATAGAGCTTCTGTGTCTTCTGTGATTGGCATGAGCTAGGAACCATTTGGCATAAACATGAAGAACCAAGACAAAGAGGATGACAAGAAGTAAACAAATAATGGCTGCAAGCATGACATTTCCATCATATGAAAAAATGCTATCCATTAGATGATGAAATGGGTTTGGAGTTTGATGGGTTTGATGATCATTTGAGCTATTGCTAGAATTTAACATTATTGTTGGCGGATCTGGAGAGAGTGATGTGTAATGTGTAATGGGTTTGTTGGAAAAAGGTTGATTTTTTCTGTGTTTGGTAAGGATGTATATTTATGAGGAAATGAAACAAGTTAATGAATAAAGTGAAAGGATGGGTTGAGTTGATTTTAGTACACCAATTGAATCTTCTTATTTGACTTATGTTTGAGTAAAAAAGATGTGAAATTGAACAAGTAGTTGTTAAATGATTAAATTGCGGGTATTTTGTACTATTAACCCTACATTTGCGTGTAGTAGTTAGCTTCCCTGACTCTCACCTCAAGTTTATGTAGTAATTTCTTATGTGTAGAATATATTATAATGTGAAAAAATTCTAGCATACATAAAGTCAAAGAAATGACCCTTTAACCAAGGAGGCAACGAGACTCATGCAGGGAAGAGAAAGAGGCCAAAATGAAGGACTCGTGAAGGCGACGGCAGATGAGGTGATTTGGATGTGAAGATTTATGGATTCATGTGGTACAATTATTGTTAAGGATCCAAAGGACCTTGATTTTAGATCCATCTATTATTAAGACAAAACTTATCCAGGCGAATCTCATTAATTTTTTTTAATGACTTTCTACTTTTATTGAATATAAATAGAATACATGCAAGGAATAGGAGAGTGGTATAAGTACAACAATAATATTCATTCATTTTCTTTTTAAGTTACAACCACATCAACCATCTTTTGATAAAAAAGAAAAAGAAAAAGAAAATATGCATTTTTGCACATATCTTTGCAGTTCATTTAATAAAATTGTGATGCTTTTGATAAAAAAAATTAAATTTTAAATACCAACTCCTATGTCATACCCAAAATTGAGATTTATTGTATCAACTAAAGAAAAGGAAGGGACCCATTTACTGTAAGAAGGCTCTTCACGAGTCAATTTCTACTTTCTGGTTCAGTGGACCATGTGAAAACTAATCAGAAAAGTTGTGTTTTGTTTAAAATTTGTTATTTCCTTTGACTCCACAGCCAACAGTACGCTGAAAATAGTAGACTTTTAGAGTACTCCATATATTCTTGTTGCATGTTTTTAGGGCAAGTAATATACTTTTAAGCGTTAGCTCGTGACTTTTCTGACCCATCTAAAGGGAAGGCCAAACCAAACCTCTTGGTATATTTTGGATCTTCTATTGGATTCTTCTTCATGTAGGATTGTAGACCAGGACCGTCCCTGAAATACGGATGTAGTGCCACGCAGGACCGTCTGAGAACTCCCAAAATAAAAAAAGGAAACAAACCACTTTTTACTCCTTTTATAGAAAATTTTACTTTTCACTTTGCATGCAATATATATATATGAAACCTCCTTAAATATGAGATATTAGAAATCAAATTCAAATAAAGATAACATATGATACTTCGCCAAATTTAATAAAAAAAGTTGAAGATTTAAGAAAAGAATATCCTCTCTACTAGTCTACTGTAAAATGCAATCTATGATTGAGAAAATACAAACTAAAATTATGGTAATGGTAAATAAAACAATTTGTACACGAAGTTCATGACTTTAAACAATAGTAAATTACATAGTAGTCTGGAAATACAACTCTGCTGGTTTAAAGAAAAAGGACAACTATTCCACTTTACAAGAAAAATAAAAACATAAAAAAGTGAATTGTATGCATGAACGGTTAATACAGATACTTAAAATAAGACTAAAGTTTATTCTGTTAAGAAATGAATGTTGAAAAATACACTAGAAAATTCTATATCACATCTAGAGGTAATGTACATCCATAGCACAGGCCATGCATCAGATAGTTTCGGGAGAAAGGTAATTTTTTTAAAAGGTTTCAATGCCTGAGATTATTTAATGTAATATAATAAAGAAAGATTGCATCTTACAAGACATGTAATGTAGAATCACCCAACTTCTCATGCTTTGGAATGTAAACAAAATTTCATATAACATTTTCAGTCCATGAGTTTGTATCTTTTCTCTTGAACACCTGTAACTCCCATTTGTATTTCTATTATGGTATGAAGTGGAATCTGGCAAAGAAATGTCGTCATTAGATTATTAATTCATAGCATTTAAGACAACGTATGCCTCTTAAGAAAACCAAAAATCAAATCTTGAGAACCTACAATTTCCAATTATGAGTCATCAATGGATAAGACGCACTAAAATTTACTCTTAATTGTTAAAACTTAAACCAGTAATTGAATCTTGACCTAGCTGTTTAGTGGTGCTATTAGAACGAATAAAGGGTATCTCTAAGTTTTTAAAACCATTGATGTAAAAGGATATTTTGAAGATTGCTTTGAGTTGAAACTTAGAAAAAAATTAAAAACTATAACCCCTAAGTGTTAAATTAAGACTTATGTTTTTTTGATTTGAAGCTTACGTTTTAAAATTGATTTATAGATTATCTATAAAATTCTTCTGACTCGATTTCACAAAATTAAAAAATGTAAAAAGTTATAAATAAAAAAAATAAAATGGAGAATATCATAATATCATGAACAAATATGATTAGAATTGCTTATGTTAAGATATATCTTATATAAAATATTGTTCTTCATTTCTGTACTATTGTACTTCTATATTATCAGAGAAGTATAATAATACACCTGTTATAATCCTATAAATATGTTTCGTTATGTATAATTTAGATACACAGTTACAACAATATCAATACAATAAATCAACCTTTTTTTATTATCTCTCTACACTGTTAACATGGTATAAAAATCTCTCATATATCTCTAAAATTTCTATCAAAATTTCACTTCTATTCATCACAATAAACCACTATCACTATAAAGCTTCTGCTCTCACAAAACATTACCTATACTAATCCAATCAAAGCCAAAATATCATCATCAGACTTGTCTCATTCAGAAAATTCCAACCTCACCAAAATCACCACAAAATAACCTCTCACGTGCCTCCCAAATGATCTATTCCCAGAACCCACGCATCAACCCATTCGCAGGCCCAACCCGCTCCACAACCCAAGCATGACCTACAAACCAGTAGCGCCCAACCCGTGTTCCAATCGCACCCTGACCTGGTCCACCAGACCCAATTCACAGACCTTGTTCAGCACTTTCCCGGCCAATTCTCCACCAGTTCCAGGCTTGTTTTCGACCCCTCTTTTCATTTTTAATGTTATTTACCCATATAAACTCTTTTATAATGTTCCATTATATTTTTTCTATTATTCCTTTAAAATGGATCGAAATAATGTATTAAAACCAATCTCTACCACCCTTAAATGATACTAACTATCTAGCCTGGGCATAAGCAATGAAGAGTTTCTTGAAAGAACTTAAGTTATGGCGTCTCATTACTGGTGATATCTCTCTACCCATAAAAGAAACCGCTGAAATGGACTCTCTATATGTTGACTGTCTAGAAAACTAGGAGAGTAAACATCATTAAATTATTACCTAGTTTTATAACACCATTCTACCCTCAATCTATGATGAATTTGGGCGTTTTGACACTGCCAAAGGAGTTTGGGAATTTCTTGAGACTTGATTCACTACCACAGGTCTGGCCAATCGATATCAACTTCTGACGAATCTTCATATCAAACGTCAAAAATTTGATCAAATGATTAACCAATTTCTCTCTAAGATGCATGTTCTTTGGAATCAATTCGCTCTCTCTGAACCAACCTGAATAAACAAAATTAATGCTAAGTTGTTTGCAACTTACTGTAATCGCCAATGTCTTGTTATTTTTCTCATAGCTCTCCATAATTGGTTTGAACCTGTTCGAGTTTCCTTACTTCATCGCAATCCTTTTTCGCCTTTAGATATTACTGTGATTGAGCTTTACTTTGAAAAAATTCGAATTAGGGTTTTCCAACTTCATACTACAGATTCTATTCTTACTACTCCCTCTTATCGCCCTAAAAGAGGTTCTAAAGATGGCTCCAAACAACAAGGCTACATCTACTATCACAACACCAATCATGACCTTCTCACATGTCACATTCGGGTATGTAAATTTTGTCACAAGAAGAATTCCTTATATACAGTCTAGATATACAATTACAACAGTATCAATATAATAAATCAGTCTTATATTATTATCTCTCTATATTGATAACAGGTCTCTTAACATTCTTCGATATTCCTTCACCGATGACATTTCTTTTCTTTTGTTTCCGACAACTCCAAATTTTGTCAGTCACTAAGTTGCAACATTGCAAGTCATATTGCTCTCTATTTAACTATTTATATTTGTATTTTTCCTTTTAGTTCGAATTGATATTTGAGCAATAGAATCACAACTTATATTATTTACTTTGTATATTTTATGATTATTTTCATTATTAATTGATTATATTAATATTTTAACACTATTTTGAGTTTGGGTTTGAGTTACTTTCCATGATAATTATTCCTTATTGGATTAAAAATTGTTTTTATTATAAATGTTTTTTAAGTTAAAGTTTGAGAATTACGTTTTGAACCCCTCAAGACTTAAGTCTTGCCTCATTTAAGGAAAAAGCTTTAGTACTTAAAATAGCCTTTTTGGACATTGTTCATAACTTTTATTGACTTATCCAAGATATATATATTCCATATTGTAGTAAAGTGGAACAGCACAATAAGTTCTACACTACAAGCAAGCGACACAACTACCTCGATGTGTGGAACTTCTTTCAAAGGCCTATCAGCAAAATAAGCATATAATGCTCTCAATACCGCCTGCAAAATGGTACAGAAAAAAAAGCCTTCAATAACTTTAAACACATAATTAGAAATTGGATAAGGATAATCCCATATGTATGACCTGGTGGGCTATCACCACAACAGGTGCCCTCTGCCGTTCAAGTTCAATTATTACAGGCTCTAGCCTGCATTAGGGAGTTGGAGTTAAAATATATCACAGTTTTAATTTCCACTTTTTGCTTGGAAAGAAGAACTCGTTATTTTGTTCAAACAAACTCCAAACCTTTGGATGACATCCAAATAAGATTCGCCACGAGGATACCGATACCTCAGCTTGTCCTTCTTACGTGCCCTGTAATTATAATAAAGAAAAATAAGTGGAAGAGGGATCCGGGAAAACTGCCAAGGGTTGTTGAGCAAACAAAGTCATGCTTCAATTACCACAATCAGGGATGTTAAATTCTTAATATCATTGTAATTCATTCAAAGAAACCCAAGATGGAACACACAAAAAAATTCTTCCTAGAGAGAGCTGCAACATACTCGTACTCTTCTGGCATGTTCCTCTTTATCTCTTCATATGTCATGCCATCACAGACCCCAACATATATCTCATCTAGTGCACGCCATTGTATCTGCAAACTACTAGAAGAGTCAGAACAATGTTTTCAAAAGTGAATAAATAAAAGTGTTTAAAATATTTTGGTTATTATGTCAATGTTAATTCCCAAATCTAGCTTGGGAGAGGGGGCTCAAGTTATATGATCTTTAGTAGCAACTTAGCATGCTTGATTTGATACGATACAAATCTTTTATCACTTAATAATAACCAAAAGTCCAAAACAAACATTCTTCAATACGTTGATGTTTTAATCTTCTATTCCTCAATCCATCAATCACCATCTAATCATGCCCAAAACATAAAAGGTCAAAGATTGGAGTAAATAAGAATAATATAACTTGTACCTACTAACCTTGGGGAATCCAGCAATATGATTTGCAGTCAGAATTGTTCGCTGTAGTGTGCTAGTCCAAATCTACTCAAGGGTAAGTGCGTGAAGGAAAATGAATAAGATATTTTGACCCTTTTAGAAATATTTTGCTATATATAAAGCTAAAATATAGATAATTAAGCCGGTGCATAAATTTATCAAGAGAAAATAGAGACCAGCAGTGGTGCTTGCAATACACATTATAAGTAAAAGAAGCTGAACTTCAAAGAATACGATAGAACTAGCAAGTTATGGATGGACAGCTTTTAATTATTTTCCCTAAAGACTTAAAAGTACCTAGCTGAAGAAATATTTATCAACATTGTCAACTGCCACTGTTTCACTCAATTCTATAACAAACAAAAAAATAATCTGTTTTCATCTCTTTTCCAATATTGTTTTCCTAATTTTTCTCAATTATTATTAACACTACAACTAGGAGCTAAAGATTTTACACTCAGGAATGACAGGAGAGGTGCCATCTAACACAAGCTCCTCAGCTACCAAAAATGCAGCTTGAAGTATCAAATTCTCATCATTAAAGACACAAATGTGAAAAGCTTTAAAAACGAGATGTCAAATTTAAGGCAAGAAAATACAGACACAGACACAAACGCAAAGAAAGAAAGAGACCTCAGTCTGGGAAAGCAATTATTAAAAGCTTTTAACTTCACAGATAAAAGCTAAAAGCCTACATCTATAAGCTAGGTAATTAATTTTGCATATGGAAGAAGCTTACAGAAGCAGCACGCTCTGATTTGAGTCGCTTTTCCACGAAGTTGGTAAGTTTCTTTGCATAAATTTCTCCAGTTTCACTGTTGCAAATATTTGTAAATTTCAGGTAACCATGCAAAGAATGTAGTTTTAGTTATTCAAAACCAAAAACATGTAAAAATTAAAATGCACCATAAATAAAAGAGGAAACAATCAAAATAATATGCATTAGTTTTAGAGAATAGAAACAAAAACAATTGATATTTTAACCAAAAAGGACCTGGATTTACATTCTAAGACTGGGAACACATGATTGGGTTAAATGTGAATTTTGTAGCACATGTTAAATGATTATAGCAGTTTTAAACAGCACACTCTTATAAAGCTGCTTGATCCGCAAGGAAATTCATGGTTCTGTGCCACCATTATTCAAAATTTAATAAAAACACATTTTTTGTCATGTTCAACATAATTACACTACTTGAGATTTCCACTCCAAATATTTGATCATCCCAAAGTTCCATGAACAATACGTCCCATTGATTTTGGTGCCAAGCCAGTACAGTTTTGGGGATACAAGAACCTGAAGGGTAGTAATTGAGGGGAGAAAGGTGGAAACGACTTCGTGTACAAAATATCCATTCATCCGACTAATCTGTAAAAGTCATCCGCATTAATAGAGTTACTGATGGTTCTAATATGATGGTTGGATTAGATTTGATGAAAAGTGAACTTTCGTAATCTGTACCTAATTCTGCTTTTTTATTTTTAAATCCACATAATAGATCATATGGAAGTAATATGTGGAACGGATGTGAATGAACAAGTTTATAATCCATGCACATCGGATGAACAAGTTCATATTCCATGAAGATCGGATTGGATTAAGGATTAACATAAATTTTGTGGTTTTGATCCATTGTATACCCCTAGCTACAACACTAATGTTGTCCTACCAATTTACATAAGCAAAAAAATCAGTTCATATATAGAAATGTCTCAGAGAAACATTTTCAACAGACTTTGGCCCTCTATTTTTCCTAATTGCATTGTTGTTTTCTTGTTAACTGTTAAAGAATAAGAAATGTCATTGCTTTTAGGGCTTTTGTTGATGCAGATGGTATTCAAATTGATTTACAACCATACCTAAAAATATGAAAAAGTAGTAATGCACGTGTTATTAAAAGTAGGTGTAAATTGAGATGAGATGTTAACGAGATTCATGGTATAATCCATTAATTTTTAAAATACATCTTATCTTGTCTTATTTAATTTTTAATGAGATGAGATGATTGTGAAACAATACTAATTGAGACATCTCATTTGTCTCTATTAAGTCTAAATGAGATAAGTAAGAATATAAAACCAATAGAAAATATGATACATGATTATTTATAATGTAATTTTAATGAGAAAAATAATACAACATATATTTAAAATTAGGCTCATTAGAAATGAGACAAGATGAAATTATATTTAAATGAAATGAGATAATATTATCTCATGAACTCATTAGAGACATTAAATGAGACATGAGATAAGATGAGATAATCCACTTTACAATCTTTAATTGAAAGTGAAAAAAAATCCAACCAGAAATAGAAAGAGCAAGACATGATCGGGAATTTGTAAAAACTTTTTTGGGACGTGAATCAATAATATTCTGCATAGTACATACCTCAAAGCAGTGTCTCCTCCAATTCTCCCTCGTACATTATCCATACTCTCTCCATGACGAGTAAGAAATATAGGGCGGGGTGTAAGATGTGTATTTACCTGCAGAGTAACAAAATTTTGTAGAAAGAATATGAACAAAAAGAGAAAAAGAAAACCTTAATATTAAAAAAAATTGCATAGGACCTGTTTTGTAACCAATTTTGTTTTCAAGTTCAAGATTTTGAACTTAAAATTTTGAAATTGTTGTCATTTGGTAATCGATTCTGTTTTCAAGTTCAAAATTAATTTGAAACTCAATTTCATTTTTACACATAATTTTTATTGTTTTTGAAATTAAAAGAAAGGTTTTGAAAACCAAATTCCAAATTCACATTCATTTTTACACATGCTTATGTTTTCATTTATAAATTAGAAATAGAACTTGCATAACACATTACAAATCGAGCTCTTGATATTTCAATTTAAGATAACATGCCGATGACCAACCTTACAACAATAATTTATTTATCTGTACAACTTGAGTAGTACCTCAAAAATCAAGTGAAAATTCCTTATGGTGTGGTGTATTAATCTATCCTCTCCTTTTGTTTTCTCTACAAAAAAAAAAGTATCACCTTTACTTATTTTCCGGCTATTATCTAGGTGTGCTTTCCCTAACATCAAGATCATATTGCTTAAGCATGATCAAAGTTGGCATCATTAAAATTTGTTTACAAAAACATATATAGTACAGTTGGCCATACTGACAAAGCTCTTCAAAGACCGAAGTGAAAATTTGAATGTTTACGGTTTACTACAACCAATATCTTTTCCCATAATATCACAAATATGCAACTTGGAAAGAAACAGAAGGAAATAAAATTATCATTTGTAAATATTGAAACAACCAAATAATACGCCTATGATTGAGATGGAATTATATGATAACATACCAGGAAAAATACAATCCGACCTGGAAGATAACCACTGATATTATTTACCTGAAGGAAGCAAATTTTCAGAGCACTATGGAAAACAAGTCACAGAATAAAAGTCAGGAAAAACAATCGTCATCTAAAGGAGAACATAAAAAATTAAAATTAAAAAGAACATACGACCAATTAGGTTTTCCAAAAGAAAAAGGAGCTCATGCAGTTATTTTGTCCACCTTTGTGTAAAACATATAACCAGGCAGTATTGAGTTTATGGTCAACTTATAAATGATTTGATCTACTCGAAAATTTATAAAGGTTTTACCAAAATTCTAAATTCATGTTTCACAAAACAGAATTTTAAACCACTGGTATTCTTAAATTGACTTCACCAGCATATATATGCCAGTTACTAAAAAGGTAACAATAACAAATAGGCCAACTCACTTGAATTTGCCCTCCATTTCCACTGACCGTATCAATCATTTTGATGTATGATCCTTCTTCAACTGGCTCGTAGACCTAGAAGAAGACACACAATTACATAAATAAAATCATTCTCGAATATTGAAAGTATAGCTTAAGAGGCCACCTTTTCATAGTTATCTAATCTATTTTTGAAGTCTTGATAGCCTGCCTCAAAGTCTGTTCTGTAGATGTACAATAAATAAGTGTGCATGTCAATGTCTACTGAACTAACCAAATGGTTTTACTTAGGAAATAAAAACTAAACAAATGGTTTCAAAAGGCAACCATACTCTTCAGCATAATCAGGGCTTTGTTGAATTTTCAGACGTATATTTCTCTCAATGATTCGGGCATCATTGCATATAGTTTCCAGAAAAATTATCTGCAACAAACAACAATGTGAATACATGAAATGAATGAATCGTGAATAGAATGACTTAAAAAATGCCAATATAATATGCTCTTTAATTTGTGAAAAGCTATGAACAGCAAGTACCCTCACACTACCTTGCATTTCCCTTCAGCCATTTTCATCAGCATATTCCTTCTATGTCTGGTACTGTTTGTGGCATCAAATATGCCTACCTGAAGTCAGATTAATGAAAAAGACAAGACATAAAGAAGAAGCTTAAATGCAATTACATTATCCTACAATCAGAGAACTTACCTGACCACCTTCTTGCATCCAAGAAACCATGTCATCAAAAGCTAGGGCTGCTACCTAGTAGCATGTGATACATTAAAACTTACAGGGAAACAGGTTAACAAAGGGTTAACAAAGAGTTAACAATAATAATGTTCCATAAAAGACAAATCTACAACAAGAAACATGAGCGGAAAATAGATGAAACATCGTTTTGAATATTCAGCCCACTTTGCTTAGGTCTATTATGCACAAGTAATATGCAATCAAAACTCATTACTTTTACGCCTAATGAATCTGCATAAAGATGCTGACTGGCTAATATAGATTGAGGCTATAAGACCTTTGTCCTTAATTTCCTCTGCTATTATTTTACAAGTTTCAACAAAACCAAAATATGCCCAAGGTTCCAAAAGGCGAAAATGGGTACCGAGACTATTAACCCAAATGAGGCAAGGTGTAAGCTTCAAGACAATGTGAGGCATAAGCTTTATTTAAAATCGAAAAAAATACATAAAATAATTAATAACCCATTATATAGAATAAAAATAGGTTAAAAGTTAAGAAAAATCATAAAATAAAAAAATAATATAAGTAGTTTAGATATAAAATCATGAACCATAAAAATAAATGTCTAAATCACAAGTTAAAATTTAAATAAAATCACAAAACAAATTTCAAAATGAACCACGAATAAATCACTAAACATGTTTTTAATATGTTAATCATTGTTAGTTTCTTTCTCTTCATCTCTTGAATCTACTAATTCTAACATTCACTCATCACTCATCATCACTCTTATGTTGGACATTGTTAGTTTCTTCCTCTTCATCTCTTGAATTTATTAATTCAAACCCTCACTCATCAATCAGCAACATCCTCATCACTATTGGTTCTATCATTCATTGAATCATTATCATATCTAATTCCAATGTTTTGTTCATGTTTATAATATCTTCATCCATCCAATCTTCCTCTTCCTCATTGCTAAGTCTGTTTCCATCTTCTAAGAGTCTTTTCGTTTCTTCTTTTCATTTTTATTTATTTTTTTATTTAGTGGACTATAGGAATTTTAGGAAAAACTGGATCTCACTTAAAAACAACACAATTTGACACTTTATAATTTCATAAAAGAAGAGTAAGCCCTTAAGGCATGCGCTTCATTGTAAAAGGCATAAGCTTCAATTTAAGTAGAGGAGGTGCTAGCCTCAAAGTCCTCAATAACTGCCTTGGTTCAAGGCGCCGTCTTAGTGCATTTTTTGGAACCTTGCACATGCCAATTCTAAGAATCCAACGAAACAACTTAGAAGTATTTATGGTGTAAAAAAAAAGAGAAATAGGAAAAGAAAGAAAGAAAGAGAAAAAAAATACTCTAAATAGTATAATCAATAGTTAAAAGATGTCAAAAAGAAATTTAGCAAATTATCAGGGCCTATTTGTACACTACACTAAACTTTCGAAACAATTAAGCAAGGATACTCCAACATATAGAATTGCCAAAATTATAAAGATAAATAATTATGTTAATAACTCTTTTAAGCTCTCCTTACACATCGTAATTGCATTATCCCTACGACTTGCATCAATTTCACAAATTAGTTAACTAATTCAAGAGATTCTAAAGCAATAAAATCATCAGTTCTACAAAACATCATCTCATAAGGAAATACATTCACAATAAAGAAATTTCTTCAAAAACTGATTACTTGATATGGGTACAGCCTAAGAAAGGCTGAAATTTGACTGTAACAAGCATACACAAAGTTGCTAATATTCACCTCATTACGTGCCTCCAACCCTTCAGTATTGTCAGCTCGGAAAAAATCAGCACACTGCATCAAAAAATATTTCACCCATTCAGAAACACCAATCCAACTTGACAAGACCAACATAGTCTTCCTCTGGTTTTAAATAAAGATTAAAAGCCATCCATGAATATAATAATCCATGCCCAAGAAAGCTAACTCAATTTTTCAGAGGAAAAAGTGCACGGTCTTCACCTATGTTACATGAACACTTCAATTTTCATGAAGTACTCGTATCCAAGCGCAACATAGATATGGAGATGAGTGTGGGTACTCAACACTCCAAATTGGTAGAACTTTACATAGAATTGAGAAAGATGGGTATCTAACACCCAAATATGTATCTAAAAATTTAAAGCACTCAACATCCTAAAAGAGTTCATTTAACATAGGTCCTCACACAGTTAAAGTATACATTGATTTTCACTTCAGTCCAGCAAAGTTAGATTCTTTATAACTAGGTATGTCCCTCCAATCTAGGGTAGCATGCAATGAAATTTGGAAACATGGGAAAAACTCACAAAATTATTTTTCATTTTCCACAACTAACATGCTATAAAGGATTATAAGAGTGCCGAAAACAACGACATACATGGACAACTGTCTGTAGCACCAATAATTAGTAAATTACTATAAAAAAAATTAGACCACTAGAATGATACTTCGTCATTATTTTGAGTCCAACCCATATTGCAAATAGTACATGATGAGCGTGTAGAAAAAGCAAGTTTACAACGCCTTTCTACCAAAAAGGGAATAATCTAGCGTACCAGATTAGCTCCATGCTTCAAGCGTCGATACTGTTCAAACAAAAGTAAAATGGTCATATAAGCGATCTCCTTTTGCTTAGCTAATTACTAACTTTAACAAGTGCAAATAATAGTTGACCATAATTGTGAGCAACCTTCCCAACATTGAAGTGTTTGGTATCATGACCCAACCAGCGTAAGTATCTTGTAAGTTTGGCTGCTGTAAAAGTTTTTCCTCGAGCTGGCAAACCAACCTAAAGTTTAAAGAGACAACAAAATTCAGTATGCCAGAGATAAATCACTCAATGAGTTCCAACGAATTCAAGTTCCAATATTTGGAGCTTGAACAACTAAGTGAGCACCAAAATTGACTTTCTATCTCAATGTTTTTAGTTGTATAACAGCAAAGAGGGAGTCAGATAATAGAAGTTATCAGCAGCTACGCCTAATCACTTGAGAAAGAGAGAGTACCAAAACAATCGCCAAATGTTTATCCTCCTTGGGTCCAAGCATTTGATCAGCAATGGCTGCAGCAGCAACAGCTCCAGCAGCAGCTGGCATGGAATTCTAAAATGAACAGGAAATCATAATTACTAAAAGAACTCAAGCAATCAGCACATTTTCGCAAACTCCCAGACAATATTGCACTTGTATTCGAACCTTGGTTTCTCTACCCAGCTTTATGTCGACAGGAAAAGTACTAGAACTAGTCAATTTAGTTAGCCTAGGAGATCCAACACCTCTATCCACAAAGACCCCCCTGTGATTATCTTGCTTCTGCAAAGCCGAAGATGTTCCCACGGACTTTGATTCTACCGTCCCTGAAGGTGGATGAACCACGGAAGAATCTGGCACAACAACCTCCATCTCCTGTATTGAAAACAATATAATGCATTAGATCTAGAACCATCATAAAGGATGATGTATCAGCAGGAAAAAAAAGGCATGCTTGTCACAGAAATATGTCAGCCAAACCCATATGTACATAGCACATATATAGTGTGGAATATACTATCTGAGAGGCTTAAGTCAACACAAGCTGCTAATGTGTGACCTCATTACACTACCATTTATATAGAGAGAGAAGGTATAAACTCAAGGCTGGTCTATTTAAGTTACAAATTGACCAAAAAGGAAATTTAGCAAACAGACGTCAGATAAGCCCAGGTGACCACAAGTGCACAACAAAATAAGACATGCATAGATCCTCATTTTATAATTGTAACATGAATTTGCAAAACAAACCATTATAGTTGCAGGCATGCAGTCCAAAGAACTGCCACCACCATATTGTAGAGCAATGCTACAGCCATCAGCAGTTGGAGTAGGGATCAATGACCTTGGAGTCTCTGTCATGTTAGCTGCATATACAAGACCTGAATTGGCAGAAGTTGATGGAGCTGGAACAACATAATGTTCAAGGTCTAGCTCCAAACTATCTGAAAAGCTATTCTGCATTTACAAAATGGTGGGTGAGAAATATAGTCAGTGCAATACAATCATTCCAATAAAGACATACTGAATCAACAATTATAAGTGCTTCTGAATAAGAAATATACCTCAGCACCCATGTGTTTAACAGAATCTATACTGATATCAGGAATTCCACGAACAGAAGATGGCCTTATATTTTCCTGATAAGCCCTCCAGCTAGCAGCAAGATCAAATGGTGATACCCTATCTGCTTTGATGAAAACTTTATACTTGAGAACTTCTTCTCCGGACAGCCTAAATACAGCTTGCCTTGCATCTCCTTGCAAAGTACCTCCAATCAATTGACGATTGGGACCCTCCTCAACAAAATAAGGTAAGCTACTGTATTTTGGCTTCAAAAGGAACTTGAAATCCAAAGTTTCTAAATTAAACACAAAATTACTGTGTGAAAATATGTACAAACAAACAAATAAAGGGCATATAACTCTAAAAATGAAGACTACAGTTATGTTTCTTTTTAGTCCGATTTTCATTTGTAAAGACATATAGCCCTGAAAAACCAATGGTTATAATAATCTAGGAAAATCAAACCGCATAGGAAACGAAAAGAAATTGATAGTTAAGCATTGTAATAGAATTAAAAAGCACTTTTTACTCAGTTCTTTAAAGTAAAATGAATTTAAAAACTTGTAGGAATCAGTAGCAAGTAGTAGAAAATGTACATTATTCACGGTTCAACTTTGCAAATACAAATGATGTACAAACGAATAAAAAATACGAAGATATGAAGTAAAATCAAAGATTTACCGTGATTAGGTGGAACAACAAAGCTCAATTCCCACGAAGAAGCCGATTCTCGCTCCAAAGAAAGCTAGTGAACGCCATAGACGGTGAAAACAATAAGTGAAATCGAAGGGAGTGATTAACAACGAAAGCAATATTCAATGAATAAAAAGTGAAAGTAATTACAGCTTGAGAGGGATCAGAAGAACCAACGAAAGGGACAGAGCCATAGATGTGAGGAACAAGGTCGGCTTTGAGCTTGAAAATCTCCATCTTCAGCGAGACATAGAGCTGACCACCAGCTAGGTCCAGTTTTTCATCTCCTCGTAACTCGCTTCCATGGGAACTCCCTTCCGTAATCTTCGACTCTCCTGTCCCCATTTTTGTTTCTATTTTTGGCCAAGACGATATATTGTAATCAAAATCTCACCCGTGAAAATGAGATGAAAATTTTAGGTGTGGAAGGAAAGTATAAACTGCTGTGTTTGGATTTGTTTCATGTAAAGTTTATGTTTCGATAAGAACAAAGAGGGTAACGTAACGATTATGAGTATAGTTGGTTAAGCGGGAGGTTAGCCGCTGGGAGGCTGATTACTTAGCTCGCTCGCTTTGTGTTTAAATTATTCAAATATATGATTCAAAAGGATGAGATTTTAATCTTTATACTGTACCATTTTAATTTGATTAAAAAAACACTTCTTTTATTTTGTTAATATTTTATCAAAACTACTTATAAATTTATAATTATTATTACTTATCATATTATATCATAATAATAGTTATATAAGTACGAAAATATTTATCTGTATCATATTATTTATAATTTATCATAAATTTAATTAGGGTTTTTGGGATAAGGAATAGACAAAACATGATAAATCCACAATTGTCAATATATAATTGACTTATTGCAGTGTAATAATCCAGACCAACTCTTTGATGAGGAGATAAGCATTGTTGCGATGGATTTGAGTAATATTATAAAAGTTGGATCAATTCATAACTTTGAAGGTGTGGGGGGAATTGTATAGATAAGTCTAATTTTGTGGGTGTGAACTTTGTATTTGCACCGCTAGTGAGATCATGAAAAATGGGATTTCACCATTATTGCGGTAGATTTTACAAAGAGCTTTGTCATTTACACGTCGATTGTGTGTTGGTTTAGATGATAAAAAAAAAAAGTAAAGAAAAGAAATAAATTTTTTCCTATAGTGTTGATAACGGAATAATGGTGTCCTTTGTATTGATTTATTTGATAAATAAATTTTATCGAGTAAACTTATTATTAAAAATATTTTTATTGTCTGAGTTTATTTTAAGTTTAGGTTATCTTGAATTGAGCTATCGTATTATTGATTTAATTTTTTTTAATAAAAATATGTTATTTTAGCCGATATAATTTGATTAATTCATTTGGTTTCTGTTAGTTTATACTTGTGTTAGATTTAATGAACAAAATAATATTAAAATATTAAATTAATTAGTTAATTTTATACTATTATATTGTGTCGTATGATACTGGATCTATTTAAAAAATTAATTAAAATATATTGTATCATATCGTGTCAAGTTATTTCGTGTTTAAGTCGATCTCGTATCTTGTTATAAGATCGTGTCATAAATAATTTAAAATAAAATTAATTATGTTTGTTTTATATTTTATCAAAGATAATATGAGAAATTATATAAAATAAAAATCTTAATTTTTTTTAAAATTACTTTAATAAGATTGAACATTAAATTTTAATAATATTAGTTTAGATACGTTTAATGAAAATTATAAACTTAATATTTTTAAAATAATTAAATTATATAAACTATATATAAAAATGTTATTTTTATAGTTATAAAATCTAAAAATAATTTTTTTTATCAAATATAATTTTAAACATAAATCACTACAAAAGAAATGCAAAATATACCGAAATATAAAATATGATTATTTAGCCTAAAAAGCGTTTCTGGTAAAGGTTTTCATTCTTCGAAGAGTTTTTGTTAAATTAGTGATATTTTCACATTTATATAATAAAAATAATTTATAAATCATAATTTTATTAAATAGTAATAATATTAAAATAAAATAAATTTTTATATATTTTTATTAAGATAATATTTTTTTATTGTCATCTTTTTTCTTATATCTAAAAAGTATAAAGTAACGTGTTCATTTGAATTCACACGACTTATTAGGGTGAGTACAAATAAATTGCTTTTGCTATTTCATATTTAAATTAAGCAATGAAAAACAAGCGGTTAATTTAGTGGTATAGTTATAAGATTTTTTTTTTAAATATTTTAAATCATATGTCTAATCAAAATTAATATTAATATTAAAAAAAATTGTCGGCAGCACATACACTTCCTCAGTACCTCATAATACCATTAATTCATTCAATCATATTTTTTAAATTTATAATTTAATAAAACTAATTTAAAATATATAATATTAATCAATCAAAAAATTGGATTATTTAATTATATGATTTATATTTTAGTTTTATAACATTTTAGATCAATTATATTGGTATTGTAATTTAAAATTAATTAAGTTAAAATTTTAAAAAATTAAGATTTTTTAGGTGATAAAATAAAAATTATATATTTTTTTAATAACAAAATATTAAAAAAGAGAAAAAATCATTTTTCTATCACTCAAACTATTATCTCTTTTTTTTTTCTCTATCATTACCTCTCTTCTACTCACTCTTTCTCTCTTTCAATTTTATTTTTATTTTTTATTAATAAAATAAAGGAGAAGAAGCAAAAGAAATAGAAAGAGTAAAAAGAAAAGAGACTATTATTTGTTAATATTATTTATTAATAAAATATATATTTTATTCTTGAAAATTTATAATTTAAAAAAAAATTGATTTAAATGATTATATTTTAATTATATAACTAATAAAATTTATTTATAAATTTATAAAATTAAAATATATAAATTATATGATTAGAATTAATAAGCACCAAAAAAAAAGTAAAGAATTTCAAAATGCTTATTTTATCTCAAATACTATACAAGTTACTCATAAGTAACATGAAATGGTTTTTATATGATAATAATTGTGTCAACTAAGTCAACATATATAAGAAGTTATTTGGCTCATTTTAATGTCTCAATTGATGTACTAATTATATGTTATTATATTAATTATTTAAATAGAAAAATAAAAAAATAAGTATTTAATAAATTAAAATAATTTTATCATAGTTATTTAAATACATTGATATGCATCATATACTTGGTAATATATGCGGTGTAATGTAGAATTAGGGATAAGATTTGTCTCATATAATATGAGTATTTTGTATTACGATATTTATTATTTAATTTTAAATAATGGTGGCCTGTGATGTATAATTAAGGGCCAATATCTTTTTAATACTTGTTATGGTCGTAAAAATAATTTAATAATTTTAATTGTTTATTATTTTATTTTATCTTTTGTCATTTTTTTCTTCTCTCTCCTCTTTTTCTTACATTTCTATTTATTTGTATAAAATTATCTCATTTTTTACTAAATGTTAAATATCAAATTTTAAGAACCAGATCCTAACCATTAGAACTTAAATAATAAACTCTAAATATTAAATATAAAATTTTAAATGCTAAATTTTAAGTATACACTAATTAATACGAGACCATCAGAAATAGATAAAAGAGAAGAATAAAAAAAAATTTAAAACATTAAAATACTCTTTAGTTTTATTTTTTTGCATATTTTTTTATCAAATTAATATATATTAAATAATTTTAATACTTTAATGTAAGGAGAAGATTAAGAAAAATACTTAGTAATATCATTTTATTATTCAATACCGTTTATGTGATAAATATTTAATTAATAAACAGAATTATATTAACATCAATAATGCTGCTTCGTGGTATATAACGTTACTAAAACATTAATTTATAAATTAATAAGATGTTATATACAGACGTAATTAACACTCCTCGTAAGTAAGTCCAGGAATAATTGGGCTCAAACTTTCTGAGCTTAATTAATAGGCCCAAATGGTAAATATTTGACTCCATGTACTTCTCCCCACCCGAAATCCTCTACTAGGGTTTCCTTATAAGCGGCGTGACGTTTCTTGTCTCCGCACAACCGCCATTTCATTATCGTCTGGGATTATCAAAAATCTTCGAACAGAGCAGCTAGGGTTTCTTCGTTGCCGTATCACCATGAGAGCCAAGGTACAAACTAAAATCGCACGATGGAAATAATTTTATTTTACTCTTTCTTCGTCTATGTAATGATAGTTTTCATAGTTTTTTTAATTAAAGAATTGTGTAAGCTTATGTTCCTAAAAAAATAAAATTGAATGAGATTGGTTTTGAGTTGGCAGTGGAAGAAGAAGCGTATGAGGAGGTTGAAGAGGAAACGCCGAAAGATGAGACAGAGATCTAAGTGATAGCATTCGCTGTAGCTGTGGTCGCTGAAGATCTATCGGTTTCTGTTACCGGTTCTGGTTTATTTCTAGACGTTCCCTAGGTTATTTAAGAAACATTTTGGTACAATGTCAGTTGGTCTTTGTTTAATTGCTAAACTTTATCTAGAATTTCTTATGGTTAAGTTATTACTTTTTGATGAATCTATCAGATCTTCGCTTTCTAAATTATTTTGTTTCTCGCGTCTAAATTAATTTATTTTGCCTTTCTTTTTATAAATTATTGCGATTTTTTTCGATTTTAATTGATGTTTTGCTTCCATGTCTTGAAGTTTAACTGCTGATAAATCTTGTTATGCGTTCTTGATACTAAACAAAATAGTTTTAGTATTTGCGTAGATTTTCATATAATCTAGCGGGTGAGGAATTTGATTGTTTGATGGTCTTTGGGAGTTAAAAAATCTCATGGTTTTCATGGAATTTATTTCTCTCGTTTTCACTGTTAGATGATTAAATCCACGTTTTGCGATGCTTCAAAAGTTGGACTCGAAATACACAAGATTTGCATTCCAGATTGTTCTTTTATTTGTTTGCTACAACTTTAGAACTAGAGTCAAAGTAACGGATTTAAATTATCTTGATTTGGTCGATTCGATCAATAAGATTTTTGCACTCCATTTATTTTCAATCTGATTTACATTATTTTCATATTCTGATTGATTCTCGTTAGAATTAGTAAACCATTCCACAAATTCATTCAATTTGCTTTCCTATATACTACTTGTATTGAAGCTTCATAAAGATATTAGGTTATCTGTAATACAATTGGTTTTGAAATAATATATTAATTATATATAATGTGTATATGTAGTTATCTAATATATAATCGAATTGGATGCCATTCTTGCATTGGTTAACTATAATAGCTGTTTCTCTATGCTATAACCAGTTGCTCATAAAGACCAAAAAGGGTAGTATAGTGTGTTGTAAGAGTAGGGCAGTTGTATTATGGGTGTTTGTGTTTTGTGTTTTGTCGCCTAAATTTACATTACTTTTATATTATAAAGTAACATGAATTATTTTTTTGGTAACCTATATAAATAGTAAAAACAACTCATTTTCTTTGCTTGTAAAAAAAAAAATTAATAGCTAATCTTAACTTAAATATATATATATATATATATATATATATATATATATATATATATATATATATAATTGCCACCCTATTGTTTTTGCATAATTTAAAGGGCAATGAAGAAAAATAGACTCAAGCACTAGGACTTTAGGATTTGATATGCACAAGTAAGCCCTTTCTGAGACACTCGATGCTAGTGACATACTTGTATTTCATACTGTCATACAATCCCATAACGTTCAAGTCTTTAACAATCACATTTGGTTTGTGTTAACTGCTTATATCTGCTTCCATTCAGTCCCACCTGCTTTAGTTCTTCAAATGTTTGTATTGTCTCTCCATCAAAACCACCTACAAACTGAAACTTACAAGTTACTAGCCACAAAAGTAGAAGCTAAAAATTGGAGTTTTAGTGGAGCATATGTATGGTAAAAAGAATTAAAATAAATTTTTTATAAAGTACTGTTCTTTTTATAAGAGATTTAGTATTCGTGAGATCTACCTGGTGTAAACGATAAGAAAATCGGACTCCTTGAAGCATAAGATTATCTTCTCGAGTGCATTCACTAGATTTCAATTCTTTGGTAATTCTTTTCATGTAAACCTTGGCTAGTTCCAGTGAGCTTAATTTCATCTGCAATCAGAAAACTCCAAGGCATGATGTAACATGTCTATCTGGACTACTGGTTGATGCATTTGTGTCAGATGATTTGATAAAGTGGATTTGTTTCCTTGTGCTTCATTGGTTTCAGTTAAAAGTGTTTTTAGTTATATATTTTTCAAGTCAGAAGCATTAAATGTGATTTTTAGACACTAAAAACACTTTTAGGAATGATATAACTTTTATTAAAAGTGCACAATAGTTTTATAATTATCAAATGACGTATAAAAATTCTATAACTTTTAAAAAACGTATACATTGATCATAAATTGATAATTAATCTTTAAATTTTATTAAAATTAAGAATTAGATGATTTTTTTATTAGTTTATAATTTCGAAAATAATTCATTATCACTTTCTGAAAAAATAATGAATTATTAATTTAAGAATGATGTACATCTTTTTTTTTTAATGATAAGACTTTTATACACCACTTAATAGTTGTATAATTTTTATGTATTTTTATTAAAAGCTATAAGACTTCAAACACTCTTTATTTTAAATATGAATGAGTTCATAAGCGGTTACACATGGTCTAAAAAGCATAAGCAAAAAACACATTACTCCAGATTATGTTAGAAAGTATAAAATGTGATTTTTGAATCCTTGAAGTAACCGTAAACTTATTTCTGTTTGATTTAGAAGCACTTTTTACGGTAATAAGTGCTTTTAGAGAGCCCAATAAGCATAAACAAACTACAACCAATAAATTTGCTACCAACCTGCCCAATCAGTCCTGTTTCCATTAACCAGTCCCAAGGTATCTGAAATACCCTGTATCTCTTGCTTGTGCTTTCCCTGGTCCTTTCTATATTGTTAATACTCTGCTCCAACCTGCAAATTTTAAACAGTTGATAATGTAAACAACTTACTAAAGTAAATTAAATTATGAAGTAAATTTCGATCTAATTATGTACATACTTGCCTCTCTTGTAATTCTTGTATCCTTCTCAGAGCCTGACTCAAAGGCTCTTTTGGGTTGTCTTCAAATGATAAAACTTCAGAGTTGAGATTCTTCAAATCTCTGTAGTTAAAAGCAGCTTCTCTAAGTGTATCTGCTTTTCTTTCTGGCCATTGTGGAAAATGCTTTAGTACTGCTCTTTCATCAACCAAAGTAGATAATTGCTCATCAAGCCAACTCACAAATGTTTCCACATCAGATATCTTCTTGTGAGCTGCAGATTCTACTTCCCTCATGAGAAAGTTAATGAACTCTGCTTGTGTTTCCACCTCTATTTTAACCTTTTCATCAATAAATAAATATCATTGTTTTAAGTATTTGGTTTTTTTTAATATATAATGTTCCAAAGAATACTTTTTCACTGGAGATCGGATCCTCTTATTATTTTTTTCCTACTTCGGTATGTTTGTTTATGTTAAAAACGTTTAGCAAACAAAAGTACTTTTAAATCAAACATAAATAAATGTTTTAGCAATGTCTTCTTACCTTACAAAGCATATTTTGTCTTGATAAAAATACAAATAATATGATTATTCCTCTTTTCTTATTAAACCATTTTTTGTTATAATTACTTGCATCGTCTTGTTTCTTAGATAAGAATAAAACACGGTTAACATTAGATAAGTAAAAGCAAGCAGATGATTCTATTTTCTTTTAGTATACTTACAGCTGAAATATATCTTGATTTATTCTCAATTTCTCCAATCATATTCTTAGTGAATGCAACTGCTTGAATTTTGGCAGGATTGTTTTTTTTCTCCATCTGGGCATCTCTCCTTGTAAGTGACCGGTAAAGCTCGATTACCTCCGGCACACGTCGAACCGCTTTCGAACCTACTAGTAACTTCGATGGTAGTGGTGGAGGTGGCGGTGGTGCCAATGTTGAAGGTGATATTACTTTACATTCTTTAGGTTCCTTAGTTGAAATTAAAGAAGCTAAAGTAGGTAAGCTTAGTGGCTTATCACATACCTTTTGTGGTTTTTCCTTTGAAAGTTCTGAGTCTACAAAGCTTTGTCTTTGATTATTTTGCAGTTTCTTCCACAGCATAGATTTCCTTTCATTATTGTTAGCTTTAAGAATACTAATTTGAGATTTTAGACTCACAACTTCTTGTTTTAATTCCTCATTTTCTTTCTTCAATGAACTGTTCTTTACCAACGAAGCTTCAAGCTCTCTTTTGAGGAAATTGATCTCAAAATCATCATCTTTTACTGCCATTTCTTAATTGATCTTATGCTTCACCAGAATTTGACAATGAAGGCATGTTTGTACTCTAAAGGTTGAGAGTTTCAGTTAATGCCTTTGGGGGGGTATTCAGACAAAGAGTAGTATAGTATATAGGCTAATAAGAATGGTTACTGCATTTGTAAGTTTCGATATGCTATGTTAAAAAAAAGCTACTTGGGAATGTTGGCATAAAGTTGCTAATATCCTTCGGTAGGCATGTTAGGTATAACGCCTGTTAGGTCTAAGATGCTCTTTAGTTAAATAAACTCACATTGAGATCCATACAATTTATACGTTGTTTTCAGCAGCTTTTGGGTTGCTTAGGTGTAACATCTTGGTGTTGGATTTATTTGCTGTTATCTTTCAAATTTTGTTTCACTAAATTATAAATATTAATATAACATAAATCATATGTGTTCCTTTTTATTATAGTAATGAATATCAACACTTTTTTTTAATTATTGTTAAAATAACTATATTTTTCATGTAATTATTTGAATTTAAAACACAGATCTACATCTCTTAAAATATCTCCAAGAGAAAAAAAAACATGTCTTTGAGTTACACATGTTTGGGAAATATCATTCTAACTAGGAAAAAAGAAGAAAAAATCATGGTGTATAGTATTAAACAAGTTATGATCGCTTTTGCCACCCTTTTGGATCCAATCTCATTATCAATATCAGTGTGAAACAGGAAAGGTGTGTCATTTGTCACATTCACCAACCTAGTTTTTGTGAAGTTTTTGCTCAGTTAATGAAAGGTGACTAATTGCTAACTTACAACTTACAACTGTGCCTATATTTAAAGCTTAACTTCCCAATATTTGTAGTCCAAGTGTGAGTGCTTGACTGGTACATGAATGAGAGTGAAGGATGCTGACAGGTATAAATTAAAGTAAAAGTAAAAGCCTTCGATGTTAAAGGGCTACCAAAGATTAGATCTCACTGTTTTACATTTTCTTTTCCTTCCCCAAAAACTCATTTTGTATGCATCACTCACCATTCACATTTGTCTTTTTTTTTTAAAGCAGACACCATTGGCATTTAGTTTTCTTCAAAATGTAGTATTCTTCTCTCCGGTGCATAATACAGGTTAAATTTAAAATATATAATTTTAAATTTAAAATATATAATTTGAAAATAATTCGAAGACAATGAACTAAAATATTTAAATAATAATATTAATTGTATCGTGTTAGTTATATTTATGTCATGTTATTTGTATTGTATTTTTGTATTAATTGTGTTGGTTTTTCTGTTTTAGTTGATATATGAAAAAATTTATTTAATATCTTTTTGTGTTACGTATTTGTAATAGTAAGAAATAATAAAAAAATTAAAAATATGAAAAAATTATTAATCAATTCTAACTATTAAGTCCTATATCAACCATGTATTAGTATATATAACCTTAAACAACTATTAATTCAATGAAATCTTATTGAGTTGAATTAGACTCAAATCCAACATAGTATCGTAGTTAGTTCTCTAGCTTCCCATCGACACCCAAGAGCTTGACAATGTGTTCACTCTCGAGCTTCATCCATTTAATGTCGATCAGGATCACTTATGAAAGGGGTTATTAAGTCTCACATCGATTAGATATTAATTTTTCGGTGTGCAAATAACTTTGGATAACACTTAACTAAATTAAATGATATTGAGTTAAGTTAAATTAAATCTAACACTAACCAATTTTTTTATTCATATCATATCATATCTTAACAACATTTTATTTTTTGTTGCTTTGATACCATGATATAAAATTCTTATATTCTAATTATAATTTTATTTATACTTTATATAAATTGGTGAAAAATTATTTATACAAATTGAATAAAGCTGATAGGAAGGTTCATAGTGATCAATAGGTCCAACTGAACCTATTTTGTGCTCAGAGACAATGAGTACGTGATTGGTCACATAAAATAAGGTAATGTTTTTTTCCAGAACTAAACCATGGTGTGTAGGTGGTTGAATTTGAATGAGTGACATCAACACGCAAATATAATAATCGATACTCATGAGTAAGGTAAAAGTAGAAAGAAGAGGTGTATAAACAATATATATATTGGGTTTTCTAGATGAATAGATAGGTCATCTTTAAATTACTTTATAGTTGATATGCATTTAAAATTAAAAAAAATTAAGATTAGTGATTAGTGTAATTTTTTTTTAAATATTTAATAAAAAGTGAAAAGAAAAAATAATCTAATTAATAAATAATATATTTTAAAAATAATAAATAATAATTTATTTAGTTATTCTGCTTTAATTTCTGAAGGACCCACGTCCTTACTCCTTAGAACCTAATCTAAGTACGTACCCCCTTAGGAAAGGGAAACCATAGAGCCAGATGGTTGGTACAAAATTATAGATGAACGCCCTAGGGCCTAGGATCTCTTTCATAATAGGTACGTGTTAAATTTTATAATAATATAAGATAAAGAATGTGTAGTCAGTTTGGAATTAATTAGAGTAACATACACCCTTTGACCAAGGGAACTTATAAGATTTGACAAAATAAAATAAAATGTATTTTTTTTTATCAAATGACATTTAAAGGAGTCGATTTGAATTAAGATTTTTTTTTAAGTTTTTACTAACTATTTGTTAAAGGTACGTGTGCAAACAGTTATATATATATATATATATATATATTATTTTCTATTTTTTATTATTATTTAATTCTACAAAATATTTAAAATTTATATAATTGATATGATATAACAATTATAAATAAAATTAATCATTAAGTTTTGAATTAATTATAAGAAATCAATATTTAAATAAATAATCAGAAGAAAAAATAAACGTTTTTCTCCGTATATATTTTCTTAATTTGTATCAGATATGTACATTATTTATATAGACAAATATCAATTACTATTTCAACAACCACTATGATTGAATTATATGATTTACAGCTACTTGGTAGGCATCAGTGTAATATTTGTAAGCGTTTGTTGTCGATACAATATTTGTTGAATGAGTTACAGTGTTTGTTGAATTCAACAATGTAATCATGCATATCAACAATAGTTACGATAAATATTATTGACTAAATTTTTTGAATTTTGAAAAAATAAATTTATGATAAATTAAAAAATGTATTAAGAAAATTAATTCCTTAATTTTATATATGTTATATAACCTAAATTATATATATATTCTAGATAAATATATAAAAATTCTAGATGCTATTAACTTATCAAATAAATGTCAATAGTTACTTTCTTTGTTTCTTTAAATCAAATAATAGCTGTTTTTTTTAAAGAATTTTAGTACTACATGTGGATCGTAAAATTATAGTATTTTAGATTTCTTCATTAATCTTCTTAGTAAGTAATATTAAGATTGTGTTAAACAACTAATTTCCTGTTACTCGATGAAAATATGTATATCTAAAAATATAAAATATTTAAAATTCGAATCTAGATTATATGTTTGCGAGCAGTGTACTCATTAAAGAAAACCAACCATAATAATGAAACTTTGAAAAACTAGTGTACAGGAAGGGGAAAGAAACTAGTGTACACACATACTCTTTTTTGTATGTTAATTTTAAGTGTATGGATAAAACACTTTTTTGTTTGTTTTAAAAAACCAACTTATCATTTTATTCAATAAATATGTCAGTTCATTGAATTGTTTTTACAACTTTAATTTGTTTGATTTGATTTTTTATTTTTCAAAAACTTCCAATTTTATACACCTTTTTTCAACTACAACTTCAATGGATTTTAATGAATTTACTTCCAAATAGAGTAAAAGTATTTCTAGAGTCATAATTAAACAGAGTAAAATAGCAATTAAAATAGAAAAATGCTTTGTATTAAATAAAATACTTAAATATCAATTATATATGTATTATATATATAACAGTTCAGTACAACTTTTTAAAATTAAATTAGTAATAAAACTTACATCTAAGTTAGTAGTATTGCTTTGATAATACTATAAAAAGTAATCATTAAAATAAGGGTCATATTTTATGATTGGGTGTGGACTATAAGGTTGGGAAGCAAATAATTCCATATGTTCATTGTTTAATATAATTCATGGCACGTCAAATCTCTACTTCTCTAATTCTCTTATTAAAGTGGAAGGTCACAACGGCCTTCGCAATCTAATTAATCTAATTAATTAAGCAAAAAATATTGGCTGATTATAAATAACGTAAATTTTTAGATAAGTCACACAGCATGCTTGTATTATACTATTATGGTTCTCTAATTATAACAAATTCAAAAAAATACAATTAACAAATAATCAAATTTAGAAGGTGAAAGTTATATGTTATGTCAAATGTGTTATCACATTCATACTATATTTAATATCATTAATAGATTTATAGGTTAAAATTGTCTTATCTTATTTAAATCTTATCACATTTCATCTTATTCATTTAAAATAGTCTTTAATAAACTTATGATTATTATAAATAAGCATGGTTATTATAGTTTTTCTTTTCCATTGTTACTATAATTTTATTTATCATTTAGATATATTTGACACAAATGAGATATTCCATTATAATATCATCACATTATCATCCAAACTCAACAAAAAATAAATAAGATAAGATGTCATAAAAACACAAAATTTGTGTGATTGATCTTCTTTCTAATAACTTAATTCTAATAATCTTAATTATTGAATTATAAATATGTTTAGTCTCATAGTGAATAGAGCAAATATTTGTGTGACTAAATGAGTTTATTATTCAACAACTTCTAACACCGATGATAATATTGAACGAGATTCAATTTAATGGAGATAAAAATTAAACGAATCTAAACAAACATAATTTAATATGATTGAAATTATGTATCAAATTTATTTTTAATAATAAAAATATATAAATTGATAATAAAAAATATTATTTTTGTGATTACAAATTATAAAAATATATATTTTCCTTTCTTTCAAAGAAGAAGGAAAATTATAAACTCATAATAAAGATTAATTAATAATGAAAACAAAGACTTAATAATCAATCAAACAGCAAGCCTAAGCAGCCAACTTGAACATCAACACACAAACACAAATTCGTATAACTAGATAGCAACATGCCAACAAACTTAATTAGCTAAGACTTCGCAGCATATAAAACAATAGCACACTAATTCTATTTGTAGTAGGTGTTTCACGAACTCTACCAACATCTCAATTTTATATTAATTCTCATATATGAATCTTATTATTTAAATCAATTAAGACTCACAAGCATATATGAATAAAGCTTGGACACTATCATAAAATCACTTTTAAACTCAAATCCATCAAATTATATATCTGCTTAATTACAAAAATAATTACAGATAAAAGTTAGATGAACAATATTCAATAATTGTTAATCTTTAGTAGTAAAATCAGTTAAAATTTATAAAATGTATTTGGTAATAACAAGTTTCCATCACCAAGCACTAAGGTAAGTATTACATATATCTAATTAAAGTAAATTTCTAAATTATTTGAATCACTATGAGGGTAAAATTGTGATATCATAAAATCAATTTCTTCATTCGGTAGATCGTGAATTGAGTCAGTAGTAGTTAGTGATCCATCAAAATCATCAAGTTTATCAACTGCATATTCCGTGAGGTTATTTCCATTATCATTAGGAGATATGCATGTCCCGTGATCCATAGATTCTTGCATGAAAGGTACGTTGAGTTGACATAAATGTTGATGATCATCAGGTGGATTAGGATTAATGGGAATTATATTAGATTGACGATAATCCAAAGGGCATTCTTGGAACATTATGTTATTATTATTGTTTGGCATCATATGATCTTCTGCGTCCATTATATTTATGTTCATATTCTCATGATCACTTTCTTGATCAATACTGTCTTTCTTACGTTTATTTGATCTCACGTACTTGGTTCCCACTTTCTTGTATATCCTGCAAAGAACCCACTCATCCAACTACAACAACAAATCAAAAAACCCATTATGCATTATTTGCTAGAAAATAATTATATATATATATATGATTGATCTAATGTCAAGTGTAGTTAATGTATGTGACATCATACTAGTTTTAGAAACTCTAAAGATTTATTAGTATTTAGTGGATTTTATTTTGTAGACTTTCATGTATTTTACGGTACCAAATAGATAATAGTGAAAATTCTAGAGATAGAAAAAAGTGAAATCTTTATAAATCTTGTAAAAAATTTACATATATCTTACTTGTGGTTGAGATGAAGAACCTTTCTATTCATTACTTGATATAAATTAATAGCATATTTTTAAAATTAACAATATACATTATAGACCTAGTTCATATAAATTTTTCATGGGAAAGAAGTCCATAAAATTGAGTGATGAGTTTTAGAAATACTTAATAATTTTTTGAATAGAAATATATTGTTAAAGATTTCTATAAAATCTTAATCTAGATATTTTAGAAACTTTGCAAATCTTAATTAAATACACCTGGCCATGTAAATATATTATTAATCAATGACTTTCAGTCTTAATACTAAAAGAGGACTCATATTTACAACTTGTTAAAAACATATATATACATATATATATATATAAGAGTAGTAGATAAAAATAAAATGTATAAGAAGTGTTTAATTAATAAAATACGTACCTTCATGTCAAATTCATCTCTTTTGATAACATGAGGAGGATTAGAGACTCGAAACTCATGCATAATCCAGTTAGTTTTAGTACCTTGAGGAGGCTTTCCTTGGTAAAAAACCAAAATATTTTTGTATCCAACAATTTCATTATTATATTTAATATCTTTGTCAGCACCAGTAGCCTTCCAATATCCATCACCAGCAGCTCTATTTGGTCTACTTCCATTCTTATACTTTCTATTTCTTGGTGTAAAAAAATACCATTCTTTCTCCTTCTCACCATACTTCTCATATTTTTCTATGTAATATTAATACCAATAAAAATAAAACATAATGTTAAAAATAATCGTTAATATTCAATCAATAAAATAAAATGTTATAAATAAAAAATATAAACTTATTAATTAAAATACCTGCTAGTGTTTGAGGATTGAAGTGATAAAGATTATCTTCAACAATTCTGTTTGAAGGCAGAGTTTTATTGAAGATTTTTTTCTTCAAATAATCAACAATAAGTTCTTCATCAAAAGGACAAAAACGATAACCAGGTGGAACATTTTGAAAAAACTTTTCTTGGTCTTCTTTTGAAGAGTCACCATTAATTACTTCATCATGTTTTGTTGTGAAGTTAGTTGAACGAACTCCTAAACACACGTTATCTTCCACGTTTTGCTCTTTATTTTCCGTGTTCATAGTTTGACTCGCTCTAATGATCTACTCAGTGTTTTATTTAAACACAAATTACTCCAAGATTTTATATATATAAATAAATTTATTGATATTAATGATGATATACTTCGTATGAATATTTTTTGAATATCAATTATCTAGTAGTAGTTTGTTGTTTGTTATCTTTTGAAATCATATATATTTATCTTTTCTTATTCTTCTTATTTTTTTTAAATTTATTTTCAAAATTTATAACAAGCATCTTTTTTCGAAAATAAAGATAAACTATGGGAGGATTTATTAAAAATATCGGAACAAAAGATATATACATGAGAAAAAACTCTTTTTTATTTAATTTTTACTGAAGTGTTTTTTTTAAATAAATAAAATATTCTGCGAAGGTGATTTGAATTGAGTTTAGATGAAGAGTAATACCATTTAAATTACAAACCAACTTAATTAACCAATAAAAAAAGATTTTTATTTTTTAGAAAATAAAAATTAAAAGTAGTTGGAAGATATAAATTTTAGATTTATTATGGATTCAAATTATCAAAACAAGGAGTTAATATTATAGATTATATAACTATAAGTTTTTTTAAATATTATATATGTATCAAATTAAAAAATTTGTATAAAATGTGTCTTATGTATTGCCTAATTACAGAATACATAATATAAACAAAAAAATAGTTTTTTATCAAGTCTTTCGTCTAATATAATGAAATAATATATCTGTTACATACATATTTATATTTTTTATAATTATATACATAAAAAATTAAAATTTATTCAATTTTTATTTTTTTTATTTCAAACTTAAACAATTTTTTTAACATAAAACTTAAACAAAAGTTTCATTACCTAATATACAAATTCATATATTAAATAATAAATTTTTTATTTAAGTTTGATCAAAAGAATTTGTAAAAATATTTGAATAATTTTTTTAATTAAAATTTAATTCATTAAATAAGCATCAATTGAAAAATAGGATGAGAAATCATCCGCCATCTTTTTCATAAATAAAATAATATAAAACATCTTATCTAATAAAATACTTTTTCATTATAATATTAATAATATCATAATACCACCTAATGTTAATAATATCGATATATATCATACGAATATATTGTAATGATCTTTGAAATCATATATTAAGATTAATTAATCCTAAGCTTTCCATTATATTTACTTTTTCTTTTTCTTATTATTTTTTAAAATTTATAACAATCATTTTTTTAAATAAAGATTAATTGTGGGATCATTTTATTAAAAGTATAGGAACAAACAATATACCCCTTAAAAAGATTCTTTTTTGATTTATTTATTGAATTAAAAAAAATATTCAATAAATAAAACACTATATTTTAATCAACTTGAATTAATAACAATAAAATGACCACCTATGAAAAGATTCTTTATTCATATTATAATAGAAAAAATAGAAGTTAGAAACATTTCAAATATATGGTTATTAGATTTATTATGGATTCAAACAATCAAAATAAGGGCTAATATCATAAACCTTTAAGTTTTTCAAAATGTTATATAGCTCTTAAATTAAAAGTTTTGTATAAAATATGTGACTTGATTATTGCCTAATTATAGAATATTATATATATAATTTAAATTAAAGAATATAACAAAATATAAGTATAAAAAAACTATTACAATTTAAATATAGATAAAATAAAAATTGAGAAGCCAAGATAATTAATTTAAAAACTAAAATAAATATTGTAACTTCATTTGCACATCCTAATGAAAAACAAAAGAGAAAAAAGAAAGAAAGTTAAATTTTTAATAAAATATGGTTTTTTACTTTTTATTATCAATGTTTTTTTCTAGTTTATTAATCTTAATTTCTTAAATGAAAAAAAATTAATATTTGTAATTTTAATGTGGTAATTGTTAAACAGTAGCTAAGGTTGTTATTCGGTTTAATATTCCCTCACATTCTCTCGTCACTCACCCATTTTCATAGATGGAACTAGTCCACCTCCTCCCAAATAATTAAGAAAAATGTCTAAATCATAGATCAAGCAATAAATGAAACCCATATTTCAATATCTGGGACAAGAAAGACAGTGCAGTTAAAAACTGAGTGTATCCATCCCTTACCAGCAATTATCTCAAGCACCTTGTTGAAAAAAACCACAGCATATGATTACTGGGTAGCTCAATAGAAAGCCTTCACTGATGACTCCCAAGCTAGATTCATGCATCTCAGGTGGCAACTTCAAACTCTGAGAAAAGGAGCTATATCAATGGAAAACTACATTAGCAATGCTAGAGAGCTGATTAACTATATCATGGCTACTAGTGATATGAGCAGTCCATGCAAGTTCTATGCGTGCTTGGAGGCTTGGATCTAAACTACACATCACTAGTAACAAACATAACAAATAAGAAGCATATACCAAGCCTTGACGAGTTTTGTTTTTAAATAAGAACATATGAACATCAGTTGCATAGGATGAACATGCCAGATACAATGTTGGTTCAAGCAAATTTTGCACAGCCCTATGCCAATATTAACTCACTGAGTACTCTTGCACAAACAACACCTTTCCCTTTAAAACCTTTTAATTTTGCTGCAAAAACTAACTATCCATCACTTCTTTTTTCAACTTTATTGTCTAACACAATTCTAAAAATCTCGCATCACATGCATAGCCTACAGTTCCCTACCTACCTACTCAACCCTGTTCTCAGCCAATATCACCTATAACACCTCAGCCTCACCATCTAGTGCTCCCTGTCAATTACCTACTAGCTTATCTCCTCACTAATCCAATGACCCTAAATCAAAGTACCAACTATGTATGAAATTCGAGCATACAACAAACAAATGCTATTTCAGGTGCATGTCTTCCAAAAATGGCCCTTAATCTAAAAAAAAATTACCACCACAAGCCCCTCACCCAAATCCAGTTCACACTACTCCACCTCGACACCCAAATCCTTAGGTTCACTATACTAATGTGTTGTGCATGAAATCAATAAATAGCGGTATATAAATATATCAAAACGGTAAAAGAACACACAAAATTTACGTGGTTCGATAATTCGCCTAAATCCATAGGAGGCAGCATATATTATTGAACTGAGTAAGAAATATACAGAATATAAATACAGATTTTCTCACTAATAATATCTTTCAAGTGTTTCCTAAAACTCATAGAAAACTTTCAAACTCACTAAGTATTTTCTCTCTTTGAGTTTGCTTATACTCTCTTTGATTTTTTCTTATTTTTGCTTTGTTCTTCAATGTATGAACTTCTTCCTATTTACAAATGAAGCAAGGACCCATTTTCTTAAATTGTGCCATAATTTAAGCCTTAAATTAGGTCATTAATTTTTTAAAATTATGCTACTAATTTTCTTAAATTATGTCATTAATTTCCTACTTTTAGAACCAATATTCAACATAATGTTCAACCTCCACCTCTATTACCTAGTCATTTCCCACAAACCCAATATCATTCATCATCAAACACTCAAGCCTTACTTCAACCACCACCTATATTACCTCAGTTTGCTCCTTTCTCACACATAAATCCATTATCTCTTGAACCATAAAATACAATCTCACTATTACCAGATTCTAAATCATTAACTAAAATCTCAACCTCCGTACCTCCTCAACAATACCCAATTATATTTGAACCACCTGTCTTTGGAACTTTACCACCAATTTCCCTATCTCCTCCAAGGCATCCATTTGCTGGTTCTTCTTCAACATCTATTCCAACTCCAACCTCATCCCTCTCCATCATAGAACCAATGCCTCCACCTGAACCTATTACTAATGCAGTATGAAACTTAGACATAGGTGCTAATCACCACCTCATTTCCAATGTGACTCATCAACAAAATGCTCAATCTTACATTGTTCAAGAACAAGTTATACCAGGTAATGGTCATTTTGTACCTATTACCCATTCTGGTTCAACAACCTTTTATGTTGAGGGGTTGTGACGAGTGCTCAAAAAACACTAAAATTATCATGATTTTATGCACATTAATTGATTAAAAATATATATTTATATTATTCATATATTTATATAAATATTTCTTTTCGTAATCACGGATATTTTTATTGTTTTTCAGGTATTTTTGCTTAAAAACGTAACTTAAAGACTCGAAGAGAAATACTGGAGGCAATACATCACAAATATATTCATAAAATAAATGAGGAAAAGTAAAAAAATATAGAAAAATTGGATAAAATGTATGAAAATGGTCAAAAAGCGTGAAATTGCGTACGCAGCCACCCAACCACGCTGAACAATGTGCGCAACGTGCCCAACAGTGCCAGAAAACGCGCGTCACACCCGCCATACCAGCACAACACTCAATCCGCATGCACCTCTACTCCATTCCGTATGCACCGCCGTGCCCCACCTACCAGCTGACATTAGTTGTCATCATAACCTACTACACGTTTCCTTCATTTTTAATCATTTTTCCACCCATTTTTTCTTCATTTCCTCACTTATAAATATCATCATTCTCTTCATAACTAAACACATCTTCTTCTCTCTTTCTTTCTCTTTATTTCTTAGTTTTTAGTTTTTTCTTAGTTAGTTTTTCTTAGTTTTAGAGTTCTCTTTTTGAGAAGAACTAATTATGTTTTTGTAATTTATTTGTTTTTTTATTCAATAAATGAAAGTGTAAAGTACTGTAAGGATTTTATTTTCTTTACAGTTATTTTTTATGCTTTATTCTTACATGTTGTATTTAATTTGTTTGTGATTAAATTTAACTTTACTGGCTGTTTGTAAACATGATATAATAATAACGTTGTTATGCTTGCGAAATATTAAATAGGTAAAAATCTATAAAATGAATTGATTTTATTTTTATTTAAGATTTTATATTAAGAATGTTAGAGAGAAATATATTATTTTTCATTACAAACTTAAATCTGAAAATTAGATTTTTAGGTTTAATTATTCGGTCTGATTTAGATTAGTACTCTTTTATTTGTTGGTACAATCGTCTGGTAGTTAGAGTGAAACTCTATTTCAAAAGTTTTTATAAGAATTATTATCTAAAAATGTATTGACAACATATTTTTAGTAGTAGGTTTAAAACTTGAAAGTTAGTACTCGGATAATTAAATTCTTAGGTTTAATTTGGACACCTTGAATGAAGTTTAAACTATCTAACCCCACCAAATGTGACATTTAAATAGTTCATTTTCAATCTCTTAGAAAAAGGAATTAATTTAATTAACTAAATTAGTTATCAACCTCACCCATAGGTGTTAATTGATTTGTTAAGTTAACAAAGAATATCTAGCCACATCAAATGTGGTATTCATATAAAAAAAGAGAATCAATAAATATCAATTTATATCTTTAATAACCTAAATAATATGAGAAAACATAATTAACTTAGTAATTATATCCATAAATACTCCATTATTATAAAAGATAAAATTTGTATAAATATTTATTGAATCTGTATCTATGTTTATTTTTATGTTATTAGATTAAAAACATAAAACCCCAAAATATCGTGACAGGATGTTTAAGATTTAATTTCATTTTTAAAAGTTTGAATAATAAATTAAAAATCACATATATTCCTTCCTTAGATCGACCTTGGGAATATACTTATCATTTTTTACGAAATGATTCGTACACTTGCGAGAGTTTTATAAATATAATACCAAAGTATTGACAAGATCGACAATGCTGGTTTTTGCTCATCAATAGTTATCTGCTTGTTTTGAACTTTGTTATATGTTCCCTCATTGGCTAAAAACCTTATCTTTGTAAAACAATTATGTCTTGATAATAACGTTACATGAGTTTATTGCCTAACTCATTTTATATTAAGTATTTATGGACGGGTACTTCAATCTTAGAGGGAGGTGATGAGGATTGTTTATAGAAGCTACTAACACTGTCGTTTTCCCTATCTACATCATAGGTATTGTCACCAGTTTTAGCCCCATCTAGTGTTACTTTTAGTTTAGCTACTACAATAAATTGTGTTATCGGTTCTATATGGCATGCTTGTTTGGGACACCCTCACCAAACTAAACTATTTTAGATCAATCAGTTAAAAGCTTAGATATCAGAATTCAATCTCATAGTAGTTACAATTTATGTAATGAATTCCAAATTGATAAGTCTCATATAGACCACTACTTTTAGCTGCCCATCATAGATCTATAACCCCAGTAACAATGGAATGCATTATTTTTTGTTATTTGTGGATGACTCTACTAGATATAAATAATTGTTTGTTAAGAATAACAAAGGAGAAGTTGCTAAATTGTTTCATCACTTTCATGTTATAGTGTTAAGGCAGTTTAACAATTTCATAAAACAACTTCATAATGATGAAAGTGTTGAATTTAAAAACCTTGAGCCTTATATGTATATTATGCCCATACATTTCTTCACTAAATATAGTCTTGGAAAGGTAAAATAAACATATTGTTTAAACTGGATTGTCAATGATGGTTAGAGATGGACTTCCAGTTAAATATTGGGAATATACCTTCCAAACTATTGTTTTTGTCACAAATAGATTGCCTTCTCGTAGAATAAGTAAACAAAGTCCTTTCCAATTGCTTTATCATAGCTCTCTTGATTACACTATTTTAAAATTATTTGGATGTCTTTGTTTTCCTTTTGTAAGACCTTACAATTCAAATAAATTGAAACCTATGTCTTTACCCTATGTGTTTTTAGGATATGCAACTCATTACAAAGGCTACTAGTGTCTAGATCCTAAGTCACAAAAAATTTACATCCTCTCTCATGTGCATTTTAATGAAACTAGTTTTCAATTTCTTAAACCTAAGCAACCTATAGTTTGTGAGTCTTCATTCACATGTCACAAGTTTATTGATTTATCTCATTGTCTAACTTATCTTAGCCAAATACTAGTAATTAGTTGTGTTAATAACTCAACAGGTTTTAATGCTAGCATTGGCTTTAATTTTAACTTTAATCGACCAACAATGACTCTTTTGTCACCTCAACCTCTATTTACACCTACCACTTCACATACTATGCCCTTAACTTTTTTGTATTTTCCTCTTCTTATAGCAGTCAATCTTGTTGCCCAAACTTCTTTGTCAGTTTATGAGTCTTTACCTACTGGTCACACTCATGGTTCTACTTTAGCATCCTTGCCTACCTCTTTTCAGGCAAAGGATAATAATAGGACTTCTCTTACAATCTTAATAGGTCACAATGTCAGCATTGACTCTAGGTACAACTTTAATCCAAAGGCAATGACTCCTTTCACAACTATGTGTCTTTTGCCTTTACCTTATTTGTCTTTGTCTCCTTTGTCTTTAACTTCTTTGTCTTTAACTTTTATGTACAGTCCAAACCATACTACACCCAATGCTAGTCCTATCTCACCATTGACTTTTGCTAGCCTAAGTTCCTTATCTTCTAGCACTTTGAATCCGAGTGATTTAAACTCTATCACTCCTTCAAATGCTAGCTCTTTGTCCTCAAACTCATCTATTACTTCCAATTCCTTCACTACTTCTTCCTTGAATTTACCATCATAATTTTTGAGTGATCAATCTCATTTCAATCTATATGGTATCTCACTCACCATTGATCTTCATTCTCCATTAGCTCTACCTTCTTCACATAATACTCATTAGATCAAAACATGGAATTTTCAAACCTAACATTCTATTATATTTAATTATACTATCTGAATCCACTTCCATTTAGCAAGCTTTACGAAGTATTGAGTGGTTTAATGTTATGCAACAAGAATACACAGCACTTATGGAAAATGACACTTGGATTCTTATTCCTCCTTCTTCACATGAAAAAGTCAATGGAAACAAATGAATTTTTAGAGTCAAGTTAAAACTAGACATAACACTTAAATATAAAGCAAGAGTTTTGGTTAAGGGATACAATCAAACTAAGGTTATTTATTACCAAGAAACCTTTAGTCCAGTGGTGAAGTCTAAGACTATGAGAGTAGTTCTCCTTCTTGTTTGTCATGTGATTGGAAAATTAAACAATTAGATGTGAATAATGCATATTAAATGGTAACCTAGAAAAAGACATGAAACAACATAATGGTTTGTTGACTCTAACTATCCTCCTTATGTTTGCAAATTAAAAAAGACATTGTATGGGTTAAAATAGACACCTAAGACTTGGTTCCTCAAGCTTAATGGACAGTTACGAAGTTGGTGTTTTCATACTTCAAATGCAAGTTCTATGATGATTTATGACAAAGAAGGTGATCTTGTTGTATTTCTTACTTATGTTGATGACATCTTGGTAACAAAAAATAATTACATTTTTATTCATGCTTTAGTCAAGAATTTAAATGTTGTTTTTGCACTGAAAAATATAGGCACACTTGGTTATTTTCTAGGCACAGAAGCTACAAAAACCTCAAAGTGTTATCATTTATGTAAAGAAAAATATATTATTAAACTTTTGGAATACTCAACGTGGTGATTGCAAATTAGCTTCAACACCCATGAAGTCTTGGTAATGTTCTATCCAAAATTGATGGAGAATTATTAGATTATGCAACTATGTATAGGTCAATTATTGGTGTTCTTCAATATTGCACTTTGATTATGTGAGGTATCTCTTATGATATTAACAAATTATGTCAATTTCTATACTATCTTACCAGTGTTTATTGGATTGCAGCAAAGAGGTTACTCAAATATTTACAAGGCATAAAAGACCTTGGCTTACTTATTCACAAAATTGATTTTTTTAACTCTTACTCAATATTATGATGTTGGTTGGGCATGTTGTCCCAAGGATAGAAAAAGTACTAGTAGTCTGCATTAATATCTTGGAAATTCTCTAGTATCTTGGAGTTATAGCAAGTACATAATTATTTCTAGATCTTTTATATAGATAGACACTATTACAAAAAGGGGTATTTAAGTAGATATGTAAAGTCAGTTTTTTTTTAAAATCGACTTATAATGAATTTAAAGTCAGTTTGGTGTAGAATTGACGTTATCCACATAGGACGTAACGTCGGTTGATGTGTCGAACTGACGCTACGTCCACGTGTAGCATCGATTCAACACGTCAATTGATCCTATCCATGTAGCGTAGCGTCGGTTGATACCTTTAACCGACGCTATCTATGTAGCATAGTATCGGTTGACACCTAGAACCGATGCTACATTCATGTGTAGCGTCGGTTTGATACATCAACCGATGCTACATCCTACGTGGATAGCGTTGGTTGACACGTAGAACCGACGCTACACACGTGGATAAATTCTTTTCTCTTCTTTCTTCCCCAGACAGAAACTATTTCAAACACTGTATAACTCTCAAAAACTCAAAACCTCCTCCATTTCTCCTCCACTCTTTCTCATTTTCCGGTCACCTACGACTACCAATTATAACGCCGGTTAGTGGGTTTTCTTCCTCTCTAACTAATCTTTTAGATTCCCTATTTTTTTGAGCAAAATACTCAAAAAATTTATACCCATTTCTCACTTACAAAACACAATTTTCTTCATTTTGTCACTTCATTTACTCTTGTAAGTATTTATATTAATACTACGCACTTATTATTCATATTTTTATGTTATTATGCATTATTATTTATGTGTATAATTTTTTGTATTATATATGCAGGTTTGTATTATAACATCAGGAGAAAAATATGATAATCTTGAATAACATAGAACAACATCATGGTAATTTTTCTGCTATTAATTAATATTTTATTTTTCAATTATTTATATTATTTAAACTATTTGTTAAACATATTTTTTTCTATTATTATTTAATGATCGAATATAGATTTTAATTTAAATATAATAAAAAATGAGTAAATTTTGTAAAAAAAATTATAAATTTAAAGTCATTTCATTTAAAGAACCGACTTTAATATGTTTTTTTGTAATAGCAAGAATTAGATATTTGGCTCAAGTTGCAATTGAAATAGCTTGGATTCAAAAAGTCTTATCTAAACTTCATGTCAAATAAAGTGTTAGTTCTATACCGTGATAATGTGAGTACCGGACATTTGGCTCATGATCCAGTATTATGTTCAAAGGTTAAATATGTTGAAATTTACTTCCATTTTGTTATAGAAAAATTTGCAAGAGAAGAACTCAAAGTATAATTTACCCATTCTCAAGAATAAATGGCAAAAATTCTCACAAAACCATTATCAACACGAACTAAGGTTAATTTCAAGAGCTAAGAACATAACTTACAGTGGTTGCTATGCCATGATTTATGGGAAAGTGTTAAACCATAAATAAGTTTGTTATTTGATTTGTTATTCAGTTTTAATATTCTCTCGTACTATCTATCATCACTCACACACAACAAACAATTAATTACAAGAGACTATTGATCACATACACCACAACACATCTTAATGCAATACACCTCATTATGCTTCTCATATTATCATTTTTCCTTACTATCTGCTTTGTTTCCATATCGTTATTGTGCTTCTCATCTCGTTGTTTATGAGTAATGATTATGATATTTTCCTTTGTTTTTTTTAGCTTTTTAATAAATTAGTGTTAAAGTGAATGTTGTTGGTATTATTTTCAAAATTAAGACACTATAATTATTGAGCAAAACACAAGATGTATATGATATTAACGTACTTATTAAAATAATTTACAAAATGATTACTGGAAATTATTAGACTGTTAACTTAACTTTCTGAAAGAACACTACAGTAAAGATAACTGCATAAAAAAAAAGAAAATAGATTAAAATTTGATGTATTTATTGGAAATATGCAAACAAAAAATAAATAAATTATCATGAAAAAAGAAGTTAGAAGTGTTGAAATTAATAATAATAAAGGTAGTTTTGGAAAAAGAAAAGATAACTGCAAAATGTGTTGTTTAATATTTAGTTAAAAAATGATTTTAAGTTATTTTATTGATAAAAAAATGTGTGAATTAAGTGTAAAAGATTGATAAGTGAGGACAAAATTAATTTTTTATCAAATATTTAGTTAAATATAACAAAATAATACAAATATTACATGTATATTTATATATTTTTTATATAAATATATACCTAAAAAATTAATATTTAATTAAAAATTATTTAAATTTTATTTCAAACTTTAAACAATACTTTTAATAATAAAAATTAAACAAATTTTCATTGTTTAATATCCAAAATGATAAATTAAACAATGAAAATTTTATTTAAATTTAATAAAAAAAATTAAAAAAATATTTATATTTTTTCAAAAAATATAAATATACATTTATCAAATATACTATTTAATTATATTTAAAAAAAATAGATAAAAAAATTAACTATCATTATCTAACATATTTTTCACAAACAAAATAATCTAAAAATACATTTTCTAATAGAATATTTTTTCATTATAATATTACCTAATATTATGGATATATTATTCTCATTATTTTTTTAAATTTATGACAATCTTCTTTTTTAAAAAACAAATTTAGATTTTGAAGGATTTTATTAAAAGTATCCTAACATATAATATTTGCATTAACAAAATTATTTATTCAAAAGTAAAAATAAGGATTATATTCATTCTAAGAAGATAAAATCATGGAAACAGACAAAGTTTTTTTTCAAATATTAAATAAAATAAACTAAAAAATCTAATTTATTATTTATGTCAATAAATAAATATATTAATTAAGTTTAGACCCTAACAATGTATCATCAACACTACAACACTACTATCCTATCGTGCCCTTTTTGGTATTGGCGCTTTTTTTTTTGTGTGAAAATCAGACGCAACATTTGCGCCATTTATTATAGATCAAGTGCAATTTTATGCCTGTTAATATAGAAATATGTGTTAATTTTAATTTAATAAAATCAAATGTAATATATATGATCAAATTTAATATATATATCACAATTTTCAACAAAAAAAACTAGTAATTGATAATTAAGTAATAATATGTCTTCATACTATTTAATTTAATCTTTATAAATTTTTTTCATCTAATTTGGTCCTTAAATTATCGAAAATCATCTATTTATTTTTTAAATTACATACCATTTCAAATAAATACATAATTTTTCGAAAATAAATTATGATAATGATATGAATCCACTAAAAATCATTTTTTCTGTATTTTTCATAATTTTTTTAAATCAATTTACGATAGAAAAGTCAAAATCATAGATTTTTTTTGAAAAATTGAGTGGTGAGCTTTGATAAGTTATATTTAACTATTATGATTGTAATTCTATTTAAAGATTTTAACGAATATCATTAATATTGATTTTAAATTTAAATAATAAAAGATATATTTAACAATGCATTGATTATCATACTATAATTTAGGTTTACGAGTAAGCCCTATTCAAATTTTTCTAAGTAATACTTGTATCCAAATTAGTTCCGCAGCTTCACCTGGTAAAGCACAATATTCAGACATTGTTGAAAAATGTGATACTACTTTTTGTTTGAAGAATACTAACTAACCAAATTTTTACCAAAAAATGTAAAATAATTACCTGTGCTAATAACTAGCCCAGTCAATATCCGTGTAACATAACAAATCCAATTCAAATGGCTTTATTAATATAACTCCACAATACCTTTCACATAACGTAATATCATCTTTGTAGCTTTCAAATGCACACAGTAGGGGAGTTTAGATATAGACATAGTATACTAACAACGAAACTTATATTAATACATGTCATTATACAATATTGTAAAGCATCAATTATATTTCTACAAGTAAAAGGATCAATCAAGACAACAACCTCACTTTTCTCAATACTCCCCCGGAGCTATTAGGGTGAGAGCAGGTGGTTTGGAAGAAAGCAAACCATACTGAGATATTAGCTTCTGAAAATATTTAGTTTGACACATGTGAAGACTTTTAGAACATATTTAGTTTGACACATGTGAAAACCTTCAGAGATAAAAAAAACATCTTTGTTGAAAAAATAAGTCTCATATCGATAGAAAAGGCAGCAGTGTTGTTTATAAAATCAGGACATCCTTTAACCTACAAGCTTGTTTTTAGGTTAAGAGAAGGACCCGGTTGAATAAGATTGATATCAGAGTAGGATCCTTAGGCGATGGAGGAGTCACCCGACACTACCACCCGTGACAACAATAAGATCGCCACCTTCCATCGACACAGTCGATGTGAGGGGGAGTGTTAAGGAAATAAGTCTCACATCGACCATGGAGAAGGCAGCAGTGCTGCTTATAAGATCAGGGCACCCCTTAACCTACAATTTGACTTTTAAGTTAAGAGAAATGCCTGATTGAATAAGATTGGTATCAGAGCAGGATCCCGAGGCGGTGGAGGAGCCACCCGACACTACAACCAATGACAACAATAAAAAAAATTATAATTGAGAAACACTAGACCCTGTGGAAACAAAATCATCTACATACATCAACACAAATATAACCTTTGGAAAAATTAATTAATAATGAAAACTTGTACACTATCTTAAAATCACTTTTACACTCAAATCCATCAAATTATATATATACTTAAATACAAAAATCATTACCGATAAAAGTTGGATGTACAATGTTAAACTAAATCAATAATTATTAATATGCAGTAGTAAAATCAGTTAAAGCTAATAAAATTTATTGGTAATAACAAGTTTCCATTACCAATCACTAAGGTACGTAGTACATATATCTAATTAAAGTTAATTTCTAAACTATTTGAATCACAATGAGAATAAAATTGTGATATCATAAAATCAACTTCTTCCCTCTGTAAATAAATTTATATGATATAATGGTTATAAATAAATAATTAATTAATTAATCATTAAATAATTAGTTATAACATGCATGACAACAATAGTTATGATAAATATTGTCGATTAAACTTCTTGAATTTTGAAAAAAATAAATTTATAATAAATTAAAAAATAAATTATTAAGAAAATTAATTCCTTAATTTTATATATTTTATACAACTTAGATTTATATATATTATAGATAAATAGATATAGATTCTAGATACTATTGACTTATCAAATAAATGGTCAATCTTAATTTACTCTCTTTGTTTCTTTAAATCAAATAATAACTGTTTTCTGTAACACTACAGGTGTATCTTAAAATTATAGTATTTTAGATTTCTCCATTAATCTTCTTAGTACGTAATATAAGATTGTGTTCAACAACTAATTTCCTGTTATTCAATGAAATATATATATATATATATATATATATATATAAATAAAAAATATTAATAATATTATAATACCACCTATTACTTAGTAAAATTTGGATTCAATTACTTAGTTGTACAAATAAATAATTATGAATAACAACAAAATAATAAATAATAATAAAATAAATAACACATAGTGATTTAAATAGTTCAACTTTTTAATGTATAAAGTTTACTCCAATGATGAGGACATACCGAAAAAAATCCACTAATAATCGAATGAAAATACAAATACAAATATTGAGAAAGCTTTATAAAATATACCAAAAACCAAAATACACCAATAAAATAACTCTATCTAATTTATTGATAATATATAGCAAATAAATTAACAAACTTATTATTAAATTAAATATTATCATACAATTGAGAAAAACTTCACCAACGACCTCAAAAATAGACAGTTTGTTCTTAGGGTTTCTTTTCTTTCTTCTATTATATAGTTGGGCTCTTAGTTTTTTTTTTCTTTAGAAGCAGAATGGTTCTGCTTGCTATTTTGTTTTCAGCTTTGGTGGCTTCTCACAGTTCTGGCAAGAACAAATATATATATATATAAGAAGAATGGAAATGATTTAATATATAAATGGGTCTAATATTGTTTTGGGTTTAGGTCAATACTTATCAAATCTCTACCTTCCTCAAAATAGAAAATAAGTTCTTTAAATATAAAATTCTTTGTATTATCAAATAAGTGTCGTCTAAAACCCCAAAAGATAATCATTTACTACAAACACCAATCAAGTCTAAACAATGTTTAAACTTATTAAATGGAACTTGTTTGGTTAACATATCAGTTGGATTCTCTGTAATGACTACCTTATTGATAACAATAGCATCCTTAGAGTATAAACAATAGTTCTAAAAGTGTATGACCAAAATTGTAATGGAACTATGACTTAAACAATAAAGCCAACCCTGCATTTACAACCCATCTATATCTTGATTCAACCATACCATTTTGAGATGAAGTGTGAGTACATGTTAAATGATACAACACTAAACAATTTTCAAGAATTCTTGACAAAGGCTTGAATTCTATAGCACCATCACTCTGCTTGATTTTTGTATTAAATTGACACTCTATCATCTATTTAAACTTTAGGAAAATTTAGACAATCTAATCTCTTAAATGTAAGAAATAAATCTAGGAGAAACGAGTTGAATAATCAACTATTAACAAAAAAAATATCAATCACCATTAGCCCTAAGTTGTGGAGAAGGCTCCCAAATGTCAAAGTACAAAAGTTCAAAAGGTAAAGAAGCATTTACATGAAAAGAAATGAATGACAACTTATGAGTTTTAATTAAAGCACAAGCTATACAAGTGCTTGTCTTATTTACATCAGTTTCCTTGCTTATATAGTGGCTATTAAGAGCCTTATTCAATGCAAAACTAGATATGTGTGTCAAATTATCATGCCATAAGAAACTTTGAGCAAGGAATTCCATGTGACTTCTTAATCTTGTAATTCCACCATTAAACATCAGTCTATATAATCCATTTTCAACAAGTCTTCAAAGAAAAACTCTCTTCAAATGAATTTCCTTGATAACAAAACAATCATCATAAATTTCAACAAAAAACTCGTTGTCTTTGCATAACTTATTCACAAAGATTAACTTTTTTGAAATATGGGGCATACAAAACATTTCTCAAAACCAAAGATTTATTATCACATGTAAACAACTTAGTCATTCCAGCATGATTAATAGACAACTTCTCCATTTCATATCACAACTCTAAGCCAAGAAATGATGAAATATTTGATAGGCTGGAAACATCATTAGTGATGTAATGGCTAGCATCATTGTCAAGCACCCACGAGCTACTACTATTGTCAACATTGGAATCTATATTTGCAATAAAAGCAAAAACCTAACCATATCCTCCATGTTAAACCTTATTATTCCCTTTGAAACCTTTAAGAAGATTTCTCAGAGTGTAGCAAGAAGATGTTGTGTGGCCAACCTTGTAAAAAAATTGGCATTTTACATTGTTTCTACCTCTACCATGATCATCAGTACGACCCCCACGGCCACAACCAGAATTATCACTTGTATTCTTATTATGAGAAACAATGAAAGACTAATTAAAGTTATTATATTTCTTGTTATTACCTTGACTTGAATTCGAGTAATTTGCTTGATAAACTTGTGTCTCTATAATCTTATCTTGTTATACAAGAAGATTATTATAAGCTAAAATTTCAGATTTTGCTTATTCAAAGATGACGTCTCCACGATTCAATAAGCAAATACATGGATTAAATCTTAGTCCTAAATCTCTCAAAATCATGATCAACAAATCTTGATCATCCACTGGTTTACTAATCTTAGAGAGTTCACTAGCCAATGCTTTCATTTTGTCAAAATAACCAAGAACATAAAGATTATCCTTCCTGTTGGTGTGTGCTGTGGTGCATGCTACAAACAGTGGCAGACACAAATGCTCAGTGGAGTAAAACATGGAGCAGACAATAAAATTAGTGGAGCCATAAAACATGGATGTTCTGGAATTATGATTATTGTTTAATTCTCGTTTTTTCTTGTATACATATATCTGAACTCTTGTAAAGAATTCTTAGAACAAAGAAATACAGAAATATAGAAACTATTAACATTAACACCAATAAGTTGACATGGTATCAAAGCAGAGTTATTGGTTGTCCTAATGGAAGAATAAGTTACCTGCTACGTTGATTTTGTTCTCCTTTGACTGATTTGGTGTGATATGCTCAACAGATTGTGTTAATCTGTGGATATTTGGCTGATTATTTGGCCAGGATTTGGGGTAGCCGTTCAAGCTGCTCATTGGAGTCATCACAGTTCCTACATTCCATTCTAGTTGCTACTGTGGGGCATTCATATTGTTCTTCAGTCCTACAATTCTGTAAAACAAAAAAAACAAAATTTTTGCAGTGATCAGATTGATGATAAAGATGGTTCCAAGTATCGATGAAAAACTGAAAGTAATAGAAGGAAAAATCTGCACGCATTAGTTCCAGTAAACAAAAAAAACAGCTTCAGTTCCTTTGCTTTCTGTGAACTTTTTTGGTTCAGATTGAGAAATCACAAGCTGCTCGTTGATCTTCCATCAAAAGAAGGAAGAAGCTGCTGAGCAACGCAGTCGAAGAAGCTGCTGAGAAACGCAGTCGAAGAAGCTGCTGAGAAACGCAATCGAAGAAGCTGTTGAGGAACGCAGCCGAAGAAGCTGTTGAGGAACGTAGTCGAAGAAGCTGCTGAGCAACGGAGTCGAAGAAGCTGCTGAGAAACGCAGTCGAAGAAGCTGCTGAGGAACTTAGAGGACGTTGCTGAGGAACGCAGAGGAAGCTTCTGAGGAAATCAGAGGAAGCTGCGCGAATTTGGAAGAGGAAAAAATTAGGGTTACGCAAGAAGTTGCGCGATTTGGAAAAAAAATATGTTAGGGTTACAGAATGTTGTATATATAGTGGTGTGTGAAGTGTAAAAAAAATTTCATGACGGAATCAAGAGATTTAACCACCAATTTCATATTGGAAGATTTGACGGCAAAAATGACGGAAGTTCTAACCCGAGCTCAGATCAGCTCACAACCTCCGCTAACTGAATCGTCAACTGCTCCTATTAGTATCAAGTTGGGAGGATCCAACTATGCCTTATGGTCCCAGGTGTTGGAGATGTATATCTCTGGCAAAGACAAACTGGGATATATTAATGGAGATTTTCCTCAACCTGCTGAAATCGACCCCTCATTTAGGAGATGACGCACTGAAAATGCCATTGTCAAAGGATGGTTGATCAATTCAATGGACCCCTCCTTGATTGCAAATTTTATCCGATTCCTAACTGCGAAACAGGTTTGGGATTCTGCTGCTACCACTTACTATGATGGGACAGACACGTCTCAAGTATATGATCTTCGCTGCCGAGTTACTCGTACGAAGCAAGCGGGTGGATCAATTGAAAAATACTATAATGACCTTCAAGGGTTATGGCATGAAATTGATTTCCGTCGTCCTAATCCAATGGAGTGTGCGAATGATATACAAAAATACAACTCCATCCTACAGGAAGATCGAGTGTATACCTTCCTTGATGAACTTGATGATAGATTGGATAAAACTCGAAGTGATGTGCTTCAGATCAAACCATTTCCTACGGTGGAACAAGCCTATGGATTCATCCGTAGGGAAGAAGTCAGGAAGATCGTGATGATCACAGGTGCAGATACTACACCCGGAGTAGTTATGGCTTACAAAGGGATCAAGGGACACCATAATCCGATGCTACCAAAACCAGGAACTTTTTTGGGTAGCAAGAAATCCACGGGAAATCCACCGTCTGCTGACATGAAATGTGGTCATTGTGGAAACTCTAAACACACCCGTGAAAACTGCTTCAAACTACATGGGTATCCGGAATGGTGGAATGATCTTCAAACAAGGAAGAAAAGAGAAGCCACTGGGAAAGCTGCTGTGGCTACCAATACTACATCACTATCCCTTATTCCTCATACCGAATCTTCCCAAGATCCAGGTATTTCAAGTAAAGCATTTCATACTCGTAGTGATAATGAGGTTTGGATTTTAGACTCTGGAGCTACGGATCATATGACATTTGACCCAAAAGATCTCTCCAATACAACTCAACCGAGACGGAGCCGTGTTGCCAATGCCAATGGGGTCACGTATCCAGTTACAGGGGCTGGAACAGTGACTTTATCTCCTTCATTATCATTGTCTAATACATTACTTGTACCTTCTCTTTCAAACAAATTAATGTCTGTAAGTCAAGTCACTTCAGATCTTAACTGTGTAGTATTGATGTATTCTACGTTTTGTCTCCTGCAGGATATTCTCACCAAGGAGATCATTGGGCGTGGTACTAAGAGAGGAGGGTTATATTATGTGGATGATCTCAGTTCAGGAAGAGTCAATCACATGCAACACACGGTTAGTAACCATGAACGACAAATTTGGTTATGTCATCGTCGATTTGGGCATCCATCATTTGGGTATTTAAAGCATTTACTACCGAGTCTATTTTCAAATATTCCACACTCAGATTTCAAATGTGATACTTGTATTTTAGCAAAGAGTCATAGGGCATCTTATCCTATGAGTAAGCATAAAAGTATGATTCCTTTTGCTTTAGTACATTCTGATGTTTAGGGACCTTTCCCGGTAACTACATCGTCGGGTCATCGTTGGTTTGTAATCTTTATTGATGATTGTACACGAATGACATGGCTTTACCTTCTTAAACATAAAGATGAAGTATTTTCTACATTTCACTTGTTTCATACCATGATTCAGACACAATTTTCTACAAAAATTAAGATCCTTCGATCTGATAATGAGGGAGAGTATGTTAATCAACAATTTCGAACATACTTGGACAACCATGGTATTCTCCATGAAACCTCGTGCTCACAAACCCCACAACAAAATAGGACTGCAGAGAGGAAGAATAGACATATTTTAGAAACTGTTCGGGCCTTACTAACCAGTGCACATATGCCTAGTAGATATTGGAGTGATGCTATTACTACTGTTGTGTATCTACTGAATCGCATGCCCACAAAGACCTTACAATTTCAGACTCCATTAAAGGTATTATCCGATCACGTTCCCCTACCTACTATTTTGATGCTTCAACCCCGCATATTTGGATGTGTTGTTTTTGTCCACCTCCACAAAAATCAACGAACTAAGTTGGATCCATGTGCTGTCCGATGTGTATTCTTGGGGTATGGCATACAAAAAAAGGGCTACCGATGCTATGATCCAATTACTAAAAGAACCTATATTACCATGGATGTCACTTTCCTCGAATCAGAATGGTTTTTTCCATCACCGGCATCCAATTGTAATCTTCAGGAGGAGAGTTATGGTGAAGAACGAAATTGGCTTGATGTTGAAATATTAAACACTAGTAATGATCCAACATACTCGGATCGTGCCAATAATATGGAAGAGCCAATATCTAGACCTGAGCTTGAACTTCAAAGAACTGAAGCTGAAGTAGTAATTGAATCTCCAGAAGATGAAGTGGTTGATGTACCCATCCACTCTCTAGTACCCAATGATCCTCCTGCTGAGAATACTCCTGAGGTAAGCTATCCTATCACACCTTTACAAACTAATACTATAGGTACATCTGTTGGTTATGTTTTACCTTTCAGACACAATCGAGGCAAACCTCCAAATCGATACTCACCAGAAAGAGAAGAACGAAAATCCAAGTATCCAATAGCAAATTATGTATCTAATCAAAGGTTATCAGAACCTATCAGGGCATTTGCACAAACACTATCCTCGTGTCAAATTCCAAGTAGCATTGAAGAAGCCTTATCTGATCCAAAATGGGCTCAAGCTATAAAAGAGGAATTTGAGGCATTACAGAAGAATAACACATGGGTATTAAGTGAGGTTCCTCAAGGGAGGAAAATGGTAGGATGCAAGTGGATTTTCTCCATTAAGTATAAAGTAGATGGGTTAGTTGATCGATACAAGGCGAGGCTTGTAGCAAAAGGATATACACAGAAACACGGGATAGATTATCAAGAAACCTTCTCACCTGTGGCTAAACTAAAAACCATTAGAGTCTTGTTATCTCTTGCGGCAAATTTAGATTGGCCATTGCACCAACTTGACGTAAAAAATGCCTTCCTTCATGGTGATCTAGAAGAAGAGATTTACATGGATATCCCACCAGGATATACTGTTACATCATGAAAAGAAACTGCTTGTAGATTACAACGAGCATTGTATGGACTAAAACAATCACCTCGAGCATGGTTTGGTAGGTTGAGTTCAGCAATGAAGAAATATGGGTTCCAACAAAGCAACTATGATCATACTATTTTCCTAAAACATCGATTGGGGAAGATAACAGCCCTTATAGTCTATGTAGACGACATGATCATTACAAGGGATGATAAAGAAGAAATCTCTAAACTTCAAGAACAACTGTCAAATGAGTTTGAAATGAAGAATTTGGGAGGGCTCAAATACTTCTTAGGCATTGAGGTAACAAGATCAAAACAAGGAATATGTCTTTCCCAAAGGAAATATACTCTGGACCTACTGGCAGAGGCAGGACTACTAGATTGTAAACCTGTCGATATTCCAACGGTTCAAAATCATAAACTCGGAGAATATGTGGACCAAGTACCAGCAGATAAACAGAGATATCAACGGTTAGTAGGTAAACTCATATATTTATCTCATACTCGACCTGATATTGCTTATGCTGTGAGTGTCGTGAGTCAGTTCATGCACTGCCCAAGTGAAGACCATATAGATGCGGTCATGCGAATACTTCGTTATTTAAAATCCTCCTATGGGAAAGGACTTATGTTTTCAAGGAATAGTCAATTGGAAGTCGTTGGATACACTGATTCAGACTGGGCAGGGAATATCAAGGATAGGAAATCAACTGCTGGGTACTTTACTTTTGTGGGGGGTAATCTTGTTACATGGAGGAGCAAGAAGCAAAAGGTAGTTGCCTTATCTAGTGCTGAAGCTGAATTTCGAGGGATGGTCAAGGGAATATGTGAGCTCCTATGGTTGAAAAAACTTCTAACTGAGATTGGTGTTGCCCCTAACTCTGAAATGAGCTTGTTTTGCGATAACAAAGAAGTCATTGCCATCTCTCACAATCCAGTTCAACATGATCGCACGAAGCACGTTGAAGTGGATCGAAACTTCATCAAACAGAATCTTGAAGAAAAGATTATTCAACTTCCATTCGTTAAATCAGAAGATCAATTGGCTGATATACTCACAAAATCTGTGTCTGCAAAGAACTTCTACACTTCACTTGACAAGTTGGGCATAAGAGACATATATGCACCAACTTGAGGGGGAGTGTTGGTGTGTGATGTGGTGCATGCTACAAACAGTGGCAGACACAAATGCTCAGTGGAGTAAAACATGGAGCAGACAATAAAATTAGTGGAGCCATAAAACATGGATGTGCTGGAATTATGATTATTGTTTAATTCTCGTTTTTTCTTGTATACATATATCTGAACTCTTGTAAATAATTCTTAGAACAGAGAAATACAGAAACTATTAACATTAACACCAATAAGTTGACACTTCCTTGTCGTCTGTAAGTGTAGTTTGGTTTCCATAATTCGTGTCTTAAAAGTCGAGACAAAGCTTCTCTCAAGAATCTACCACATCTCAAAGGTTGTATTCTTTCCATAAACATTTCCAATCATTGATCTTAAAATAGATCCATAAATTCAGCTCTTTATCACTCTATTAATACGAGACCAAACAACATGTGTTGGATTTGGCTTCCTGGAACCTTCAAGAAATCTTTTAGGTTCAATTATTTCACCATTAACATAACCTTCTATATCATAAGCAGTGATTAGGCTAATCATCTCCTCTTCTCAAAAAAGAAAGTTACTTCTATCAAGCTTGACTATGATTGAGACATTTGTAGGAGGAATTTCTACCTCTAACTGAGTCAAATGCTTTGGTAGAAAATCTTGATCATCATATTGATCTCTTGCAAGTACATCAGTAGGCATTGAAGAAGTTATATCTCACAAAAAAAATAAAATAAAAACAACAATTGCAACAAACACAACGAACAGTTCAAAGGAAAAATTCACAAGAACACAACGAATCTCCCAGAAGGAAACTCTAATACTATAGAAGAACTTGAACAATATGTTATTGAGAAAAGAGAGAAGAAGAAGAAAGAAAGAAAATGAATAGTCCAAGTTGTTCTTTTATGTGCTATACAAGAGTATATATAAGGGTTGTTGTTATCCTTCTATTTTATGTTATACTAATAGAAAAACCTATTTCCTTACCAACACATCTTGTGTGTATTGCTCAATAGAGAAGCTGAGCAATAAAAAAATTAAAAAGATGGAGTTGGAGCTATTAAAGAGTAATAAAAAATAACTTTATTATCATTAAAAATAAGTAAACGTTGTTATCAAGGTTTCTCTTATTTGTGCTAGAAACAAATGAATAAAAACTAAATAACAGAGAACACGAACAACCATACAAAATGCACCAAAAACATAGACGATTTAATAAAGCTAAAAGATATCTAAAAAGAAAAAAAACCACAACATAAACTTTTATGAGAGAAATCATCAACACATTATCAATATAACAAACATTAAGGTTGGCCCTTGAGAGTTTACCTATATCCCATTGCCTCCCCTCACCAATAGCAATTATAGATTTCATGCATCTCTCCAACAAGATAATAAGCAAAATAAGACTCATATTAGCATCCATCATCACATACACCTCCTTTAAGCTCTATATATGAAGCAGTGCATCTAGTATGTCACTTTGTGACCACAAAAAGTTGATAAACATATGAATAAAAAATTCACATGTTATGTAACAAGAGCTCAAATTTTTAACCATTTTTACTCACATGTTTGTCACATATTAGTAGTACATATAACGGCACATCGAAAATGGCACCGTAGAATTCTCTATATATGATGCAGTGTGTTTGCACATGTTCCACATTACTTAGGAAACGAAGTGGTGATGTGGTTATAAGAGATGAGTATTCTCTAAATGGTATGATGCGTTTTGAAGTTTTTTCTTAGAAGTAAAGTCGTGAGGTCTTGCTGAACTGTCAAGTCATGATCATGAGTCTACAGAACTTGCAGTTATGGACCAAAGCGAACAATTTCATGCCACGTGGAGTGAGTTCCGTCCCACTGTAAACAAACGGATTAACTGTTATGTATCAATGTATGTTTTGTTAGATATAGATTATCATTATTTGTTCTTTCTAGTGTTACACAAAGTGGGGAAATGAATAAGGGTTTTACTTAAACCCTTCCGGTGATCACATTTCTGTTGACTTTTACCCTATTTCTTTAAGCTATGTATAATGTCATTCCAGCAACTAGCAATTTATTTCTCTTTGCTTAACTTTTTGACTTAGGTATGCTAAAGATGTTATTTTTATCAATTCTCACTTCAAGTTATCAAACTAGTATTTGATGTTTATAATTTGGTAATATAACGCTTCATTAATAGCTTTCATATTTTTTTCTAATTTTTTTCTAATGTGAGTTCAGATCATATTTAAAAAAAATTCAACCTAGTTGGAAAAGAAGTGAGCGGATTACTAATTTTCTGATTTTTTTCTGTTGCAAACTTCTTTTTAAGTGGTCAATAAAGTTTTTTTTTTAAAGCTCAAGCATAAAATCAATTTACTTCGACTTTGGTACCTCTTTTTAATTATCTTTAATTTAGATTTTGGTATTTTTGCATAGGAAACCTAAGAAAACAAATGACAAATTTTTTTTGTCATAGTGTATACAAAAATACAAATATAACCATGAAACAAGGCATCCTCTATTAATTTTAAAATCATTTTACCCTTCCACTCGAAAGTTGAAACATTCTCTTGCATATTAGAATATATTGATTATAGAAGCTACAACTTATTTTAAGCATCATACTTAGATATTTTCTTTTTCTACAAATCTAATTACTTTTTTGTTCTTTATAAATTTAAATTTCATTGCATATAATTTCTAATAAATTGATCCTTATCTATGTAATTTTATTGTGTACTTGATAATCATTATAAGTTAAAAACAAATTAATAATAAATGTTATGATGTTAAGTATTGTTATAACATGCTCGTGTTTTGTTAATTAATTGCTACTAATGAACCAAAAGTAAAAATAACAAGTTAATACACTCACATAAATTACAATTCATAATTTCATACATAAATAAGCATTATAGGAATCTAATTCACCCATTAGTAGAGTCAAAATAAAAAATAAGAATGGACAAGTCTTAGGGTATATGATATCCGAGAATTTCTGAATTGTTTGAAAAAAAAAACTATAATTTATTAAACAAAATGCTAACATTTTGAATGCAATTTGATATCGGTGCATTATTTGTGGTAACATGAAGTGTCAAACTTTGAAAGATAAGTGAATGTAATTTCTGACATGCGAGATCAAAGTTATTTTAATTGATTTTATCATGGAGAAGAGATTATTGAAATTATTGGTGAATCAAAATCACCAAAATATTGTAGAGTTGGAATGCCTGATCACATAGTCATCATGGTGAAGATGGCTCATGCAGTGGATGAAGAATTCAATGATGATTCAGAAGGGTTTACAAAATTGTTGGAATATACTGAGAAATCGCTTTAAGATGGATATATTTTTTATAAAAATATTTACCTCGGTAAAAACCTATATAATTTGAAGGCAAAGCATGCATTCTACAATAAAGAATTAAATGATGCATGTATTCAAATAATTGTCTATTGTACCTAAAAAGGTTTATTAAATTTTAAATAAAAAATTTCATATATTTTTCTTAGTATTTTATTGAAATTAGAGATATCGTAAGCTACAAAAATCACTCCTTTTTTTTATAATAGGATATATTTATTCAATTGGTAATAAAAAAATTATTTAATTATAGTAAACTATGGATACAATCCAATTGGTCAATATTTTGTAAATTGGATCAAATTGTTGGTATATATCAAATTAGACTCGATCAGTTAAATATTTGGCCTTGTAACACTAATTCATAAATTATAATAAATATGTAAAAAAATTAAAAAAAATCAATAATATATGATATAAATAAGAATGTGGTGTAATAAGAAATAATTAAATTATATTCAAGATAAAATTAATTATTTTTTAAAAAAATACCACTAAAACTAAACTAGTAAAGTTTAAAAAAAAAAATTATACATTTAAAACTTTAAATCATAAAAATATCATATATTATGTTCAATTCATATATTTTTATTATTAAAAAATCTAACCTATTATTTTAATTAAACTTATTAAAAATCTAACCTATTATTTTAATTAAACAACACTCAAGCTGTCACAGTATTTAACGTCGTTCAATATCATTGTAGGTTCTATTTTTGTTTTTAAATATATTTTAGGTATTATTTGATTTAATTTTCCTAAAATTTAGAAGAAGATAATTATTTATTATTCTATTAGGTAAAAAATATATAATAGTAAAATAAAAGTAAAAAATATACAAAAAAATATAAATAAATAAGTAGTATAACAAAACAAAAAGATAATATTTAAATAATAAACTTGAGAGGGGATACTTCTATACATTTTGTAAAATAAAGATATATATTTATAAATACAAAAAGAAAATATGTATTGAAAAGTTGAGGGGACATATGCCCCTCCTCAATGTACAGAAACCTCTGTCCATGGTGGTTGTAATGGTGCTTAAAATTTTGATAAAGATTGTATTTAAGTTGATTTTGGGTTATTCTAATATTATACGTACTCCCAAATCTTTTAAAGGAAAGGAAAACATTGGTATCACTTATTCTAAATGTGAGAAAAAAACTACCCATGATTGAAGCTGTATTTTCTCGTGAAATGTTGGAAGTAAATGAAGTGAGCTTTGAGTCACTATATTTGATAAAGAGTTGTCTAGAAAATTCTTATCACGTGACAAAATAAAGGACTGAAACACAAACTCGTTTAATATAAAATTATATTCAACTTGACTTTTATTTTTATTGTTATAAATTTTTAAGTCATTTTATTTCATTTCTTTCACAAAATAATCGAGTTGACGTCTCTACAATTAACGCTAGGATAAGACTGCTTAAGAGTCAAAACAAAATCTTCCCATAAGCAAATGAATGGCAACTAAAATTTTGTAATATAAAAAGTAACAAACAACGCTCCAAATACCCTATTTCCAAAATAAAATATTAGTTTTATAACAAGTAATAACGACCCTCTATTTGAACCTCCAAGACTTAACCCCCAAGAAAATAAATAGGTCAAGACCCCGGTTAAAAATTGCGACATCCACAAACTGAAAGATACAATCCTCACTCGGCAAATACTAGTTTGACTAGTCTTGACAAAGACAAAATGAAGGACTCATGGACCTGCTGGGGCAACACTCCATCCCATAATCAGGTTATAATGACCTTAACCAGAATGGATAAAACCACCATATTGGTTAAAAGAAGCTGGCAAACTGACCTTGTAATATCAAAAGGTATTGTGTAGTCTGAAAAAATGTCCACCTATTTCAGGATGACTCGATAGGTTTCTCATCCTTCTCAGATTCTCCTTTTACAGGTTCACTCTTTTCATCCTTGTCCTCCTTGGCTGCATCAGACCTTTCTGCTACTTCATCTTCGGTCTTCTTTTCTTTGACACTCAAGCTCTGAAGTTCCTCAGCAGCTGCAGTAGCATCTTTGTTTTTTTCCGGACTCTTCTGGGATTCAGCAGCTTCTTGAAACATTTCCATGAAATTTTTGCAATCTATCAAAGGGATAAAACAATCAAACAATCTAGTATAGCTGACTGATAGGGCAATCCAATGTGAGACAAGCAACAAGAACAAGTCCCCCCAATGAATGTTTAGACGTATATTTAACACTTGTAGGTGAATATAAGTCAAGAAAAGCCAGAAAACTAATTGATAGAAATACAATCATACAACTAAACTATAACTCAATTGAATCAAAAAGCTCATCCAAAACAGAACATTTTGCAACACTAGAGTTGATTGCTCATATACCAAAACTGAAATTTTCTTTACTCCAACAAACTGAACGTGACAAATTAAGTCTAAGAATTATGCCACTTAAATAAAAAATTAAAATACAATCCTATTCTTAGATGGTCTTGACAGCCATGATTTTAAAATAGGCTGATACATGTCAATTGCATTAGATTGACGTTGGCAGTCTAACTATTACTTCCACCTCAACGAGCACACCAATACAGGCATGAAACACAATAGAAACTATTATTAGCCTCCTGTGGAAAAGAATTAGGAGTTAAGGAAGTTAAACAACCAAGGACGTCAGCATTGTAACTGAGGCTGAACCCTTAATTTACACTGGCATTAGACATTAGACAACAAACAATCACCAAGGGATAATAGAAAAAACCCTAGATACTAGTAATTTGACAATTTGGATACTAGTAATATTCAAGTCCCCTTGAGTTCTCTATATGTAAGACAAAAAATCAAGGAGTTGAAACAACTAGGCTGTTCACTGTGGAAAATTGCTGAGTTTCCTTAAATTTCACTACTAAACTAGTCTTATTAACCCTCAAATCATAAAATAAATCTATCGCAAAGGGAATACAGGACATATTTGTTGGTAGATAGAGCACTCACTTTCAATTGATGCAAACCTAATGCAGAAAAATTCGTCCTTCAATTCGCCATCAGCAAAATCAGTTGCGTGCCAGACACATGATTTCTCATTGCCAGCGTGCTCCTGTACGGTCATAGTCGACAGAACTGCATCCGAATACAAAAAAGAACGCAAACTAACTAAACATCTCAGCCAAAACAAACATAATTCCATAAACATATAATAAGAAACTGAAACTTAAATTTCTTTAGAAAGAAAAAGAGTGACCAACCAAGATGATTCGCACAGATCTTGAGGGTTTTGGACTGTCTCATAATAAGACGAACTTTCCCAGTTTCCTTATGCTTCAGAAGCTTCACAGTACCACCACCCCTCTCCTTCCACTGGTTTCCATCTTTGTCAAATCGATAAAGTTTGGCTTTACTAAAAATATCAATCGTAGACAGAAAATAACATGGTCAATACTCAAATAAAAACCTAAATTCTACAGATGATAAAACCCTAGACAAACTAAAACGACACCGAATGGAAAAGAAAATAAACATGAGTAGAGACGGATAGGGAAATATGAACATACAGATCGAGAATTGCGTCTTCATTTTCTTCACCAGTGGTGACAGCGACTTCTTCGAGTTTGACAATCGGAGCGACCTGGGCTCCAGTGTCCTCATCCTCGCCGGCGGGGGCCTCCTCTTCTCTGGAGTGCTCGGCTTCGTTGCTGGCCATTTTTCCTGGGAGAATGAAAAGCGAGAGAGAGAGCTTGGGAATAGGCAGCTTAGTAGAGCTGAGGGTTAAGTAGGCTTATATAGTGCTAAAGGCGACATGTGGTAATTTTATGTTACAAAGAAACTTCATATTAATTTATAATATAATTATATAATTGGCTATAAAACATTATTTAATACAAAATTTAAATTATATTAGATAATTTTCGGTTTAGTTTTTAACTGTATTTTGATTTTTTTTTTCATCTTAAAATATAAAATATTGATTTAAATAAATTTTATAATAAAACTATTTTAAATATAAATTATTTTATTAAAATATTTATAATTAATTTTATTTGATTATATGATAGAACTTATAATTAAATACTTTAAAAACTAATTATAATACAATTAATATAATTTAAAACTAATTTATTGGAATCAATTTACGCGCAAATATAAGAAACTTGATAAAAATAAAAAATATAATTGTATAATATTAAAGCATTTTGGTAAACTTAAAGTCAAGAATTCAATAACTAATCCCTTCATTTCAATAAACTTCTATTAATATATGAAATTAATTTTATAATTTTAAGTATTTTGTATGAATAAAATATACATTTGGTCTCTTAATGCAATAAAATTATTGATAATCATTTAAAATAGACTCAAATTTTACATTATTGTACAATTAAATTTAAGTTGTGGGAATTTTAATATAAATATTTGGTAAAATTGTAACCTGTAAAGAAACAAATGAATTTATACAACATGAAGAATGCTTCAAAACATATTATGAAATATGAATAACACAAACTATATTGTGAATATATATGAATTGAACCTATATTATAAGCTTGTCTAAAATTATTCAAAAAACAATAAAAATAGAACAACTTATCATGTAATTTTTTTGTCACACTTCACAATTTTGAATCTCTAATGTTATTTTCCTACTGCATAACTTAACATTTCATATATAATCAAGATTTATTTATAGTATATCACTTTCTATTTAGTAACAAGGAAACATTATTCTCTATTTAAAATAAAATATATATATATATATATATATAAATACATAAATTTAACTCTAATTATACTTGCTCACAATTTTAATTTTTATACTCTTTACAGCTACTACCATGTGTTACTTGGCCCCTCTTTAGAAAAATTTCTTGCTCCGTCCATGCAAAGATCCCTAATGAATTGTGTAAAGTCATCTTTAACAACTTTGGCTCATTGCACTGCAACAACATTAGCAACGAATGTCATTGTTTATTGTTTGGATTTAAAGAATATTTTTGTAATTTTGAAAATGTTAGCAGACTTCTAAATTTTCTTATGGTATATTTTTCCAAACTTTAATTGTATTTTATCCATTTAAATGAAATAATTGGATATAAGCCCAATTTCAAGTCATCGCTATTTTCCCCTTCTCTATGCGACTCATATTCCTATATACTGAGTAGTATTCCCCTTTGTCCATGCCTTATGGTACTCTTTTCTTTAGGGTTATTTTCTTGAAGTTAATTTTGATTGGTTCAAAATCAAATAGGGTAGGTTTGATACTCAACACATAATTTCAAACCTATCTCATTTAAAAGTTTAGTTGTATTCTTTTACCATTGGCCTTCTAGTATAGTCAGTAAATGCTTAGCATTTTTCCAAACAATGCCCTAATTCAAATTTCTCATCCAAGCATTTTGTTAGGAATCAATGTGTTTGACAGGCTCATTACCTAACTCATTTAAGTGATAAACTCATGATGTACCAACCCGTTTATGGTTGATATATTTAACTTTAGCCTAAATCCATTTAAAAGTTGATGTTTATATCTGGTTCGTGTCAAAAATTGTCGACTTTAAATTGTTTTCAAGTGTATTTTGGATTGTCAAAGAGAGCAAGATGGAAAATACTAAATACCTCTCTAATAATTAATAAAAACATTACACATCACAAGTTTTGAAGGAAACTCTCTCTAGTAGAACAAAATAGAGACCAAAATCATTCACACAACTTTCTTTACTGCAAAGAAAGCACTGACAAGAAAGAGTGAATCACTTTAAAAAAAAAATAAGGAGATTGCGTGAGTGTTCTCTGGCACCTCGCAATCTTCTATTCTGAGCACCAACAAAAAAGAAAAAGAAAAAGTGAATTACTTCTGAAATCCTTATTCCCCATCCAGTAGTAAATTAATTTCACCTTTAGAATAAAACCCGAACGTTGCTGTTTCTGTCATTTGCCGCATAGAAACCTACAATACTCTTGTTGAATTTTTAAGCGGCTAAAGGATCAATAACCCATTGGTGGCATTCCAAAAGGTGGCATCGGAGGCATCCCCATCCCGCCCATTTGTGGTAGTCCCATGGGTGGTGGACCAAAACCTCCACCCATTCCAGGTGGTGCAGGCAACGCAGGTAGCAACTGAGCATACATATTCTGCAGACGAAATGAAAACTATGAATTCAATAAAACAATAAAATGAATTACAATGTATTTTCGTTATAGCAGGCAAATTAAAACCTGTACCTATTAACCAAGTTTGATTAAGGCAGAAAAACAATACCAATATTAAAGAATCAAATTGATGCAAATCCAACAATAGATTAGTTGAAAGTTGAAATTTAATAGTCATTAGATTTTTAATATTTGAGTTGATTTATGGTTTAATTATATGACATAACCCCTTCATCATGAAGTTTAAAAAAATAAACATATATTATTTTTTATACAATGTAAAAAAACATATGTTTTTCATTAAAAAAAATGTTATCTATAAAAAAACATATGTTATCCGCAATTTTTTTCAATAACATAAACAACACACGGGTTTTCTAGAGAGTAAAAATAAAACCATGTGAATAAGTCATATATGAATAAGACATAGTATTGTATTTATTAATTTATTAGTTTCTCTCCCAATTATCTGTGAGTTTCACTCATTTCTCATTTGTCTCGATCTCTAACCTCAATTCGTCTATTGTTTCTTCCCTTTCGTCTATTCTCTCTTCTATTTCTCTATCTTTTTTACATCAATTTGGTACGAGAGTCAGCTAATTTTGTTTTCTTAAACAAAATCATATCCCTTACTATCTTTTCTTTAAAAAAATCATATTTAGCTTATGAAAAAAGAAAACATGCAGTTCTGCTGAAAAAAAAATTAATGTAAAAGTTGTGAGCCACCCAAATCAGTCTTATTCTTATCGAGCACAAAATTTTCCAAGATGACCGAAGATGAAATAAACAAGAATCTTTTCAAATTATAATGGCTACGCTTCAAGAGTTGCAGAAGTATGTAGATAGGCTTCAAACAAAATTAATTGATGTGAGACACAACTTTAACTAAGATTAAAGACATTCTTTACAAAAATCATGAGATATAAATCTTCTAATATCAAAAAAGAATGTCAAAGTGAAGATAAAGTCCATTTATTGATGGTTTGTTGGGGTGTGAAAGGATTTACAAGTTCTAAGTGGATATCTCTAGTCATAATTATTACAAAAAAGTGTTGCTCGAACTTCTTTGAATTTAAAAGAGACATTATTTCAAGTTTATGAATGTAAGGCACCACTTAGATCAAGCTTATGTACTTTGATATTTGTCTTACTAGCTATTTTTGTTCATCTCATCATCAAGAATCTCAAGTGTGGGATCAGTCATATTTAAAATTTTGTTTATTAATTATGGTTTTACTACTCATCAGGAGTCGTCGTCCTTTCTCATTAAGAAAGAATTGATGCAAATCCAATAATAGATTATAGTTATCAATTATCTAGTATTTGTATTTAGATTTATATTTTGATTATTTAAATTATCATTTAAGATTTTATTCATTAATTTATATTTATCTAGTTTATTATTTAACTCTTATAAATAGAACCTAATATTGTATTTATTTCTCATATTAGAATGAATTGAAATTATAGTTTATTAACTTCTCTCCTTTATTATTCATCAAATTCTAAATCCTTAATTCCAATTCATCTAGTATTTCTCCCCTTACGTCAATTTCTCTATCTGTTCTACATCACAAATATTCTTGGATGTCAATTAAAGAGAGCATTACAACTTTAAATGGTACAAGAAAGGGGGAAAACTGAGCAATTAGATATACCTTTTGAGCAACTACTTCCTTTTCTTCTTCCTCTTTAGCTTTCTTCTCTTTTTGAGCTTCGATTTTGTCTTTGATAAGATCATCCACCTTATGAGTATACTCTCGAAGAAACTTATATAGTCACAAAACAGCATAAAGGTGAGGTGAGAAACTTGCAAGGTATGAAAAATAGAAAAGAACAACAAAAAGTAGCAAAGTACGTGTGCATTCATGTTTAAATAATTTTTCTTTTTTAGGACAGATGTATGTTTAAAATTTTCTTTTTGGGGGGGAAGAAAAAAATCAGAAATAAAACCTGCAAGAGATACGGGAAAGCAAAATCGATCATATTGTTCATCCATGCAAGTTCAAGAGCCACATCTAGTCGGATCAAATCATAACACACAAAGAGGCAAGATGCAAAGCACTCTTTCTTTCCCTGTACATAAAACAGAAAGACCAGGAATCAGCTTTCGCAACCTTGTCTGCAATAAATAAACTCTTCGAGACAAATATCAGTGTATAGTTAAAATATGCAAAGATTTGAGTCAAATTATTGTTTAATGTACTGCCTCCTATCATAGAAGTATTGAGGAGCATTTACCTTCTCAATAAAATAGACGAGCAATTCCTCTGAAAGTTCACGGTCACCAGATTGTGAACATGTTTCCATGGCATCTTTGTAAAGATTATCTTTCTTTGACAATGCAATTGACTGCTTCCATCGTCCTGCTTTCTTGTAAATATAAGCGGCAACACGCCTCATCTCAAGAAGTTCATGTTTCTCAATCTGCTCAATCCATATGTCAGAATGACACATGCAAAGTACTAGAAAATCCCACTATTTTATTGTACATTGCCATCAAATCTTAAACAAAAGAAATTTTAGGCTTACCTTTTGTGCAAGACCTATCATATCAAAGTTGTCATGATAATCAATTGATTCACGCAGTCTGTCATAGTCTTCCTCCTCTACATATATTTCGTTCAGAGCTTCATTAACAGCAGAAATATTGTTGCTTTGCACTGCAACCATGTATGGCTTCACAAGACAGAGATGACCGGCCTAAAACCAAAGATTAAAAAAACCATAAATAACACAGTAAAGAATTAGAACATTTTTACATTCCCCATAGTAGAGATAAGCAGCATAGAAAAGTGCAAACCTTTCTCATGATATCCACTACTCTGGTGTGATCCACACGAAGGGCAATCACGTTAAGAAGATCATTAATGAGATCAGGATGTTCTTGCAAGTAAAAGTGCACAGCCTTGTAGTACAGTTCAACGCTTGCAACCTTAACAACTATATCTTTGAATTGCATGTGGTCCCAAGCATCTGGGGAATGGTTCATTACAGTGGTGGCAGCATTATCAAATTCATCATATTGAATATATAAGTAAGTTAATTCCTTCCAGTGCTGTTGTTCATCACAAGCTCGTATTAGCTTTGGAATATTCAGACGGGTTGAGAACAGTTTAATGTGCTCCATAAGCTTCTCAGGGCGGTATCTGGCATATAGAACTCCTAACTCGGTAAAGATGCCCATATGTGCCCGCTCTAAGCCCAGTCCACTTTCCATAAGAGAGATAAGCTCATTAAAGCATCCCCTGTTTTGATAATACTCACTGACCTCTTCCAAATCATCCACCTAAAACATCAAACATGCAGACTTAATCAGCAATGAAACAACAATATAAATTCGATAGCAGAAATTTATATCAGATTTCCCACCTTTCCAATCAACAATTTCCAGTTAAGCAGATATTAAGGCATAATGGGGCCAAGTGTAACATAAAAAGCTAAAACATACTAGTAAATCATGGTGAGAAGAAAAGGAAAGTTAGAGTTAGCAAGAACTCTACCTGAATTATAACGTTGAGACCACAGATCTGAGCCAAGCGGAATTCTTCATTATCCACACATGCAAAACAAACCTCCTTCCATGTTTTTGAGCTGTTGGCTTTCCTAGCTGCATCCACAGCACCCTGAAACTGCTTTAACTTGACCAAAGTCACTGCTAGCTTAGCCCAATTAGAGATAAAGGCATATATAATCTTAGCAGCTTCGTATAGAGCTTCATCATACAGCCGATCCCCAACATTTGGAAGATTAGCAACATTTGGCATAAGGATAAACTCTTCAATTTCACCAAGGCGATCAATCTTAGCATATGCATAAATTAGCTCACTGTCAACCTTGGGCTCCTTTGTTTTTTGTCTAACCATCAGGAGGTACCTCACCAAGTCATGGTACTCATTAGCATCCTCAGCAGCCTTTATAACTGCTAAAAACTCAGTAGCATCATCTGCACGGATGAATGACTCGATGGCATCACTCACTAAACCCTCTCGTAGTTGAGCTTTGGCCACCTGACTCCAAACAGCATCTTCTTCAACACGGAATGCAAACTCCACAGCCCGTTCAATGCTTCTAATGTTATCCAAAAGAACATTCACAGCCTGGACATTCAGATTGAACTTCTTGAATATGGCAAAAGCTTCTTCATATAATTGTGCTTCAACTGCCACCTCTCCAACTGCAGGTCCATCAAAATTGTCCAACCTATTGATGTAATCCATAACCCTGGATGAATCAGCCTTGATGGCAGTCAAAATTAACAAATTCTGAAGATTGAAGTTCCCACTAAAAGCAGAATTCTGCAGCACAATCTTTTCAAGAAGTTCAATCAGTTCGTGTGGAAGGTCAGCAGTCATAAAAGCTTTAACAGCTGCTGAAACTTGATCAGGACTTTTGCTTTCAGGTAAAGCAGTAGATACAACTTGATCAATTAGCTGCCTTCGATACTCATTTTCTGGATCAAGGGCTTTTGCCCAAAGTTCAGCATCCATTCGTTCCACCACATATCTAATCATAAAGCAAACAAATCAGAGTTATAGATTATAGCAGATCAAAGTTGAATGGAACAAAAGGACGACAAAGATATACAAACCTTGCTTGCAATTTAAACAAGGAATTTTTATTTGTAACATTTATCAGTTCATCATCACACTGCCCTCTGCGGTAAGCAACAACAGCAAGAGTTGGATCCCGTTTCTCGCAATATTTACCGACCACACGAGAATCATAGTATGGATTGGTAGTTAGAAAATGCTCTGGATTATTGTTGCTGTCGATTATGATTTTACCCAGTGCATTGTGAACATGTACATCTTGGCTTCCCTCACTAACAAGATGCTCCAAGAATTGGGTGAGTAGCCGAAGACGATTCCTGTAAAACAAAAATAGAACAATAAGAAAAAGTATACAACACAAATAATAAGGAAAATAAAACACAAGAACATTTTACCTTTTCTCACATTCCTCCACCAGGGGTTCAACAGGAAGGAGAGATCGAACTGAGAGAATCAGACCTTTAATGAAATCCTCAGGGCACTCATCATCTAAAAGTTGCCCTACAACTAGTGGTGCATTTCCTGGATTGACCTATTAAGCAAAAACAAGAATATAATGATGAAGAATCCATGTCCCACGTGTTAACATTACCACTAACATTTAACTTCAGAAAAAACATGAGCTGGTGGGTTAATTAACTGGATTTTCTGTTATCTATTTATAAAGCGAACCATCAAATGTGAACAAATTATATCTATTAATAATGAATTTACCTTTTGGACATAACCTTCAATATAACGGAGCATGTTGTTTGTATATAGGTAATGGGTCAGATCTGGGACAAAACCAAAACGATCACAAACATTGATCAAAGGACGTGCATCTGGAAGCTTGGCTTCCATGAGAAAGTTCTTAGTCTTTTCAGGGTCATAAAAGTTTGACTCCCTAGTTACACGCTCAACTTCCTTAATTTGTCCAGTTCTAGCAGCAGCTTCTATGTACTTGAAATGAATATCAGGATCCTCACTGTCCCAAAGAAAAAAGAAATTAAGAATACAAATATGGTGGAGTAGAGAGCCAAATATTGTCCAATTTTTCTTCAGCAACTCGAGGAAGAGTACCTGGAGCTCAAATATGACCCTAAGAAAAAGTATAATCCTTCGTAAGACTTGAACTGCTCAAATAATTTTATGCATTGATCTACCCCCAATTGCTCTGAATACTCTTTGGCAGCCTGAAGCCAGGATTATACTGAGTTTGAGTTATATAAACGATACAAAAACCAACTGGTCAACAAAACCACCACTTTACCTGTACTATAATCTGAAGATTGCCTCTAAGGTTGACCAATAGAAGATCTTTCATGCACTCCAAAGCCCATTCTCGAGAAAGGGTTCCAAAAAACTCAACAAGAGCCTAAATATACACCATGGTTAGTAAATATGTGCATAAATAAAAAAATAAAAAGTTGGATGAACATCAAGTGACAAACCTGAGGCTCAATGGCATGTGTATTCACAATCACACGCTTGATATCAGGCAATTCAGAATAGTGCTGTAATTGAAGCATGCCAAATTGCCAATTAGTCCACAAGAAAATTTGTCTGCTTTCAAAATAATTTTTTTAAATGAATAGCTTGAATGCAACAATACCTGTAGTGCTCGCAAATACAAACCAGCTTTTTCACAGAGTTGTGCAATACGTGGACGATCATAATGACTAAACATACCATTGGCCAAAATAGCATCAGCAACATTTGGGAATGTTACGAGATTAATTTCCAAAACCTGTACAAAGATGATTATACAGTCAAAATGTAAAATCAGAATCAAACTTGTTTTCAAAAGGGCAAAAAGAGGGGGAAGAGAGAGAGAGAGAGAACCAAAACACTAAATTTCATATTTTATAAATACAATCTACTCTTTTGCAGACACAAGAGGGTACAAAATGAACCTTTGACTGAAGGTATCCATGTTCAGGTAAATTTGGCTTCAGAACATCCAACAAAAATGCTGTTGCCTCACGGATCAAATTCCTCTGAAAGATGGAAAATAAAATATATTCAAGAAAGGTATCATAAACTTCCAATTATTTACTACAGAGTACATTAAGAATTAAGATAAAAGGATCTTAGTCTGAAAAGGTGAACATGCAAAAACAAAACAAGGAAATGAAAGCAACTTGTCAGCTTAAATTAATATAAAACACTAAACCGCACCTGAAGAAATAGATCTGTAATTGTATTGTAGTCAACTGGGCAACCTCCTTCCATTTGAGACATCATAAGAGCAAAATTGACAGCCCCCTACAATTTTTCAAACTTAGTTGTGATTGGTTCGATATCAAAAACTTAAGTCTTGTAAAAAAAGTATAATTTGGTATGCGTATAGCAAAAAAAAAAAAAACAGTGCATCAGACCTATTTCAAAACAATGTACAGACCTGGGGATCTGACCGCAAAATTGTTTGCAGTAGAAACAAATAATCTGGTGCATACCCAACCTACAATGAGCAAAATAATATGACATCAAAACTTCCGCCAAAATAAATATTATAAATGTTATAGCAAAGGAAGATATAAATACGTGCCAGAAGAACTGTTTCTGTTTAAGGAATTTGCTAAAAATATATGTTGAAAGGATTCTAGTTTGATTTAAAAAAATGGCAAAGAACACAGAAATATATGATGAAAAAAATATGACATCATGAACATCCAGAAAGAGCCAATATTATTACCATAATGAGGAATATGACACATAAAAGGTGCATTCGGAAAGAGCCATAAACTTACCTGCTTTGAGTAAATCAAAATCTTGTCAAATTCTCTCCTCTCAGCAAAGGCTGCAACAACTTTTGGAGTTGCTCTGGCTTTAATATATATTTTCAAAGCAAGATCATTATCCACAGTCTGCATTGGAAACATGTTTCATCGTATGAATACTGGGGACATATTCTTACTACCACAATAGATTTAACAATGATAATTGCAATTTACTACTTTTAGCACATGAATCACGAGTTCATGACACAGCAAGAGATGATTTGGAAGGGATAATGTATTTTTAAACTTTGTAGACTTCTGCAATTTTTGAGGGAGTTCCATGATTTCATATTCTTCAAAACTCTCAAAATCATATTCGGGCGCTTCAACTATGTTTGCCTCATTTTTCTAGTGTTTCTGTTTTACTTATTATAACTTTCATGTTTTAGCTCTGATGGTTGGACCCCTGGTCCACAAGTACATTTTTTCTTGTAGGCTGAAACGAATTTTTTTTTCCCTATTTTATAAAAAAAAAAGAAAAAAAAGAGGAAAGAAAATAACTCCTTAAATTTTGAATACAGTGAAACAGAATCATAAAAAATCTGACGGCTTTCTAAAAGAAATTGCAATCATCTAATTAAAGCCCCTTCAATTAGAAGCAATTGCATAGATAGGTTGTCTCTTTACCTAGTACCTCATGAGCGTACGTTGTGTTTGGCTGCAATATCATCAATATCCCAAACACAGCGCCATATTAAACTCAAACTATAACTACCTTGCTAAACCTTGAATACTGTCAAACCAACCTATGTTCTAGTAATTTTCAACTTATTTCTTGCAATCTAAAACTGATATCCCATACTACTGAGAAGATACATTCAAATCTGCAAGTACATAATCTAAAATATTAGAAAAATGGGTTTTAAAAAAAAAGAGATGAAGACAAGACTTCATTTAAAGATGAACCAAAGGGTCAGTTTTGATTTTTATCAGACCTTCACAAGATCCCCAAGCTCTTCACTACATTCAAGTTTGTCTTCTGCCAACCAATTCTCCAAAAGATTTTTCTTGTTTTGATTTACAACAAGGCGTGACAATTCTAATGACTCATATGCATTAAGTTTCCCTTTTGTTAACAAAGTTCCAAAGTATTGCAACAATGGAGGAGTTTGCCCGGATTGCACGGGAACACTCTGCAAAAATGAATGAATAACATGAGCTAATCAGACCAGAACCCTTCAAAAGTTACATGGTTTTACAAGAAGCACAAAGCAGTCATCTATAAGCATAATAATTGAGATTAAACATGCATACATGGGGAAAATAAACCCAAACGAATACCTGAAACTTTGCAATTGTGTCAGGAGTACGAAGTATTCCCTTTGGAGATTCTGCAGCAAGTTCAGCAGCCTCTTTATACTTTGTCTGAGCAAATAATTCCTGGAACCGCTGGACAACCTGAAGATGAAAAAAAAATAAAAAAAGCTTCAAGATGCAGTCAAAAATCACCAAATGCAAACGAACTTGTAATCAAATCTGTATTTGATGCATATCCCGATTACCCTTAATGATGTGCTAAATTACAGGGCACGATCAGCTTTTATTGTGAAAGTAGTTAGTACAACTGTAAACAGAATGAAAGAAAAGACACGAGTGGTTTTCCTTCCACTTCCAATTGAACATACTTTGTAAGTTTACAAAAGAATATTGTAAACATCTGGTAATTAAATAGATATTAGTTAGACACTAATACAGTCACTTTTTCCATCTGAATTCTGATAAGGAAATATACAGTCATCAATTGACAGTTGGCAAAACAACTTTCATTATATTTTGAATCCAGAAAACATCAGTATTAATAATTTTAATAAGAGTAATAATATATGCATACCAGGTCTTCTGCGCCAGGAAGGTTTCCTCTTTTGGCAAGATTAACAGCAAGTTCCAAGTTGTTTAACTGCAACAAAAGAACAGTTTAAAACAAAACATTCACTTTCTTAGTAAGCAGATAAAGAGGGAGGGAAGGAAAGGGGGACAACAACAACAAAACACACCTGACCACTAACAAAAGGTACTATTGTTTGTTCATTTACAGTGGCAAGCAACACCTGCCCTCGCCTATTGAGAGCATAAAAACCACCAACAGATGAAGCTTCTGAGGTCAAAAATATAGGATCTGGACTAATTCGGTTCCTATAAACTGCAGTAGCTGTCTCTAGGTCATATACAAACAAAAGTCCCAGCTTTGTGATCACATATATCAGGCCATACTTATGTGATATCTGTCCTCTCAAAAAGAAATAACATATTAGTGAACGCTTGACATGTCTACATTAAAAAAAGTAAATAACAGGCCACATAATACCTGCATTGAGACAGGAAAATCATCGGAAAAGTCTGGTGGAAAAAATAGATCTGCCTGCTTCTTAGGGAAAGATGGTTTTCCTGATAGCAGTTTCCAGAAATCAGTACCGAGATGAAATAGTGAGGCATGGTATGATGCAAAACTGCAGCATAAGACTTTCTAGCACAAATATTTGAAACAGCAAGTTTTTAAGTTATGGAAAATGGAAAGCTAGTTCTCTAATGATAAACAAATCAAAAACAAAGGCAAGGGTCCATCTATGGTGGTGTTTGAGGTAGATGCCAGTAAGTCACTTGACCTGGCTGGGCACCAAGTTCTATGATATGCATCTTTGATGTAACTTGTCCAGCATTGAAGATCTTTGACGCGAAACATATGAGAATTGAAGGATTCTCATTTCCGACAACCTAATTAAATCATGGAAATTATTGAGAACACTTGAAACATTAAAGCAAATTATGTCATCAGGTCCAATAAAGAATAAACATGAAAGAAGGGGCAGAAGCGCACTTTAAATGTGGCAAATGAAGCAGCATGTGCTTCAAGAGCCTGACTACGTTGCTGATCCACAGAGAAAAGCTGCATATTTCCTTTAACCAATTGCGGCCTCTGCAATTAAAAGTTTGAAAAATTAGTATTAATAATAATTAATACATTCATCATTGGACATGTGAAAACTCTCAATCGTTACTCAGAAAAAAGATGTTAAAAATCCCATCCATCAATATGCATGTGATTAAGAGATAACAAAAGAGGAGATGAATCAATATGGTTAACTCTGTTATAGACTCCAAAAGATGCCGATCACATTATCTCAAACAATATAACAAAGACTTTAACGCTAATTAAATATTGCCTGCAGGACTAACAAAAAATCCTGAAGACAAAAGTTACAAATAAGATTGAACCACTAACCTCAGGAGAACCAGGAGCAATTCCAATTAGAACAAGCCATTTTTCAGTGGGATCACAACGGTAGTTGATTATTTGATTATTTGCAAGATTAGCTGTCCTCTCAAACGTCTTCACAGGCACAGAATCACCTAAAACAATAACAGCGTAAAAATAAATATATACAAATAATGATATGAAAAGGTAATCTGTTCATGTCAAACAATGAGAAGATGAAAAACGAGTCAAATCATAAAAATATACCCTCAATCGACCAATGATAAACTGATGTCTGTGTAACGAGGCCTAACATCTTTGGAGAGATCCACTTCCAGAAGACGACCTAGATTTGTAGTAGTAATATTATTTATGGTATTAATACCCAGAGGGGGGGGAAACATTAACACAATGAATATTCCATTTAAAATTTCACTAGTTGTTAATTGTTATGAAGAGAGGACATCACCTGCTCAGGCATCTGATGTGATTTTATCTTCATTTTTGATTCAATATTGAATATCTGCAGATGATCCTGAGTTGTTCCCTGAACTAGAGCTGAAAAGAAAATATGGCCAATAAATATCAAAATGAACGGAAACAAAATTTTATTATGCCACAGTGCAATTTTATTCCTGCCATTCTATCTGATGCAAACTTCTGCACTGCCCTCAAGTAGCCAGGAAAATTAAATCACTTCAAATGAAATAAAAACCACAGTGAGTAGAAATATACTAATAAAATTCAGTTCCATGATATATCAACAAACAACTAGGCATCTACCAACAGTATAAGTCATACGTACACTAAATGCAAATACTATAATTAGAGTTCAAACAGCTATAGCAGGCACTTAGCAAAACAAACAAAATAAATGCCTTTAATGGAGACATCAGATGATGGAACAAGTACAAGGAAACTCATATATGGCAAGTTTTTCGATAAAAAGTTGTCTGGCCAATAATATTTAGCACATAAATGCACTTTCAAATGTAAGCCAGCAACTGACCAAAACAAAAATGTAAGCCAGCAATATGTAAGAATAGGATCCTCTACTTGTGCTTTTCTCATCTCGTGCATTGTTAATCTATTGTGTAAAATGATATAAGTACTAAAAGAAATATTTCAAATAATAATTTCCATTAATAGCCTCAAATTCACCATGTGCAATTACATAGAAGACTGTTAAGTTTTAAAAACTATCAAAAACATGTGGAGAAAAAACAGAGGATGCCAATTCCAATCTGTAAATGGGCCTCTCAAAATTGGCAATATTACTTCGATCTTTTTGATTAACTTTACAATAAGCGTCCCACTTTGTAAAATCATGGTCAAGAAAGATAAACGATAAAAGATAGATGAAATCTTACCTTTGAGAGCAAGAATTCTGGAGTTGGGATTCATCAATGCCGAATCGGCAGTGATGGGACGTCTCAAAGGCTGCATAGGCATGTTCATATCGATGATAACAACACTATTCTGAGGTGATGTTTCTCTCACACACATGAATTTATCCGATTCCATAGTCACATGTGTAAATGTGATAAATTGAGGATTTATCCCAATACTGGGTAACTGCAATCACACCAAATCAATCAAATACAAAATTCAAAAACGTTAAACCCATGGCTCAAAACAGAAAAAAGATAGACTACAAAAAGCAACACAATTCGCAAATGGGTTACTGGAAAACACAATGGAATGGCATTCCCACGTAGGATCTGAGCAGATCCAATGAAAAACAAACCGGTAGCAACTACCCAATTACAATTACAACGAAATTATCTTGAATTTGAATTCTCATCAGACAATGGAGAAGAGAACAAACCGTCAAGGTCTCTTTCATGACAATTGGAGCATTTGCAGCGGCCATTGTGACTAGATCGAAACTTCAACCTTAGGGACCCAGTAGACGAATAAGGGAACTAACAAGATTTTGGTGTTGTTCTCTGTGTGAGAGGAAGAAAAAGAAGAAAGAAATGGGGAAAGGAGAAGAGGGCTGTGAAGAAGAAAGACACGAGTGCCGAGAGTCGAGTATTCCTCGAGCAAATTTTGCACATTTTCACTCTTTAAACAAACAAAAAAACCAAAAACAAAACTCTTTTAGCATAGTACATTTTATATCGATATTTATTTGATACGAAACTGCAAATTTACTACCTCCCTTAAATAAGTTTTTATGTATAGAATTAAATTACATAATATTGATGTATTCAAAGAAAAATTCAATGGTACATGCAAGTACGATAGTCGAGGGAGATTTTTATGTGAAAATTTATTTTACTTTTTCCTTTAGGCTTGTTCAAAATAACTTGCATTTCTCATTTTTTTAATTAATGAAAAAACTAAAATAACAATTATTTGGGTGATACGGAGTCATTCCAAGGTGTTTGTATAAAATATTGAATAAACATTAATAATTTTATGAAAATATAGATATCAATACACTTTTCTACTTAATTTAACCAGATGGTATAGATTCTATCGGAACACTTTTCACAATTTATTTGACCTAACGTTGTTTAATTTTCTTTTTTCATCTCAGTCCTTGATTTGAAGATAATTTGATGGTATAGATTTTATTTGAATCGAATTTAACTTCTAATTACTCCAAGAATCATAATTAGTTAAAAATTAACAATTTTTTATCAGTTTTTAGTGTCAAGAAGAGAAAAAAAATTCAAAAATATATACAATTTTGGTAAATATTCAAGAAAATATTGGTGTTAAAACTCAAGAGATTGATTGTATTTATTTCTCTTCTACTTTCTTTATCAAGTTAATGATTTTTTTATGAAAAATATGACATTTATAAATAAAATTATATATAATGGATTTATTAATCTTTGTTTCTTATGAACTCAATTTTATAATTGTTATGATCTAATATTTTATCTTAATTATGATTTTAATTTAATTTTTATGTTATTAATTATTTTGCCAATAATTGATCTATAGAGACAATTAAATAAATTTAAAAAAATTATTTAATTATTTTTCTTGATTAAATAACATGCATAGTTATTGATAGAGATGTATAATCCTTATGTATGTGATCCATAATTGATGAATTTAATTAATAGTATGCAATTTAATTGACATGAGAATATGATTGCTTAATTTAATTTATGGTGTGTAATTTACTTAAGAGATGATTACATGCTGAGTTAAATTCAATTGATCATGTAATTAATTGGTAAATATAATATTGAAGGGATTTTAGTAATTCATATATTTAAAAAGTGAATTATTAAAGCATGTGTCAAGGGAAAAAGTAATGGTTATCATTTAAAGTAGAAAAACAAATGAATTATTAAAGCAAGGGTAAAATAATAATCTTAGTTTTATAAATACGGATTCTTTGTTTTATAAAAGGAACTCTTGTTATCATTTCAAAGACACATAAAAACACATAAATTTAAAACCCTAAACACATAAATTTAGAACCCTAAACACTCTAGCACAGAAAACTCCTCTATCTAGAAATCTCAAAATCAATAATGTTATACCCATCAACTATAAATAGCTAAGCACATTTTCAAGATTCTTAGTTGATCTTAAGTTGTAATAATTATTATTTTATGAATAAAATGGAGTTCATTTACTCTTCTTTAGTAAATCAACTATTGGACACCATTTATATACAGATGTAGAATGCTCACCATTGACAGGAAAGCGTTGAAGTTTGAGCAAAGTTGAGACATAACAAGTATAACAAAAGAAGACAAACAGAAAGAAAGACCATGGTAGACCCGTCAAATTCAAGTATAATAATTATAAATTTAAGCTAGTTAATAATATTGAATATTTAAATATTTGATTACAATAAGACATAATATTCCTAAAATAAGAAAATGAATTTTTTTATAGAAATAAACAACTAATAATTCCAATGGAAATCAAAGATAAAATTTTTATTTTATTAATAACATTTGATAAAGGTTATCTCTATCATATAAATGAATATATTAAAAATGAGGATTATAGAACTTGTCTTGAAAATTTTAAAGATTTAACACCTTATTAAATATTTATAAGATTATATTAAAACTATTACAAATATTATAAAGAAGAAGAATTCAAACACTTAATGTTTTGATACTACTTTGAAGATTATAAATACATTGTATGTACACAAGAAAAACATACTTGTATGCTACGAATATGACAAAATAATATACATTCAATACATATGATTTATCAAGATAATATTCTATGAATATTGAATCATTAATACATAAATTAGAACTATTAAATTTAACAAATGAAAGAGTAATTTTTAATTTTAAAAGACAATTAATAGATTTAGGATTAAAATTAAGCAACCAAAATAATGAAAAACATAATATACTATAGAATTGTAAAAAATATTGAAGAAAATTAGATTTATACAGAAAAATAATAAGTTTTTTAGACAAATTATTATCTTTAATAAATAGACAAAGACTATCAATTATGTTAATATTAACCCCGATTAAAAATTCTATCGATTCGTAAAAATTGGTATTTAAACCTAAGAATAGTAAATTAAATAATAAATGATGAAAAATTAACGTCATTAATATATAAGAACATTTTTAATATTTTATAAACCTTGAGAGTATAATTAAAAATATGTTAAATTTTTGAATCTTGAAATATTATCTGCATGTTTTTAATAAAATAGATAAAATTAAATACCAGCCTATTAAAAAAGTATATCTGTCCTATGGAAACCATTTATTTTTTCCTTGCAAAGTTGAACTCATCGGTTCCCTGCTTGTTTGCCACGCTATCAACAGGCTAACAGTATTCCAGTTAGTGGATGTGATATGTGAAAGTCGAGAGCAATTGTTTTTTAAAAACATTTATGAGTTAGGTATATATAAAATTTATATATTTTAATATTTTAAAGATAAAAATATTTAGAGTAGTCTTTCTTCCTCTATTTTAAAAAAACATTAGTTGTTTTTTGTTTTCATTTATTAACCAATAAAGAATTTCGGAGCTCTCTTTTGCATAAATTTTTAATTTTTTTAATAAATATATATTATAATACATATATTATACCTAAATTTTGATATAATATAATATTTGTTTAGATTTTTATCTAATAATGATTTTAAGCATATTTACTTATATTTATGTAGTTCAAACTATGAAAATATAAGACATAAATTATTAAATTGGATTTAAAATTGATCATCTTATTAACGAAAAGTTATATATATTTGGAGAATTGAAAGAGTTAAAGAATAAAACTCGAATGTTAATACAAATGATTTTTTTTACTGTTATAATGATTTGATGTATTTTTATTTTATTAATATAATTATTTTTATATTTTTTATTTGAATGAATAAAATATTATTTTTAAAAATATATATACTTATATTGTGATCAAAATTACCATAATTTATAAATAATTTTAATTTTGAATACAATAGTTATTAATAGTGTTATTAAATAAATTAAATTTTAACTCATATTAGAATTCAAGAGAGCTATTGCTAAATCAATTTTAATTAAATTTACTTGGAGTTAAATTTAACTCAATTCGTTGTTATATAAGTTTTATTAAATATTTCATAAGTTTTTTTAATTTATTATTCTATAAAAATATTTAAAATTTTATTTAAATAAATATATTAATATAAATATTATATTTTTATTAAAATTTTGTAAAACAAAAGGAAAAAAGTAACATTTTTAATTATAATTTATAAATATAAAAAATATTATTAACAAAAGATATTTTATTAAATAAATTATAGATAAACTAACTCACTTAAATTTATATACTTATTAAATTAATTTTAAATAAATTAAATTATATTACACTATTCCTTTAATACCACTAATTTTTTTATGTCATTTGTATATTTGTTTAATATAATACTTTCTCGTATATTTATAAAAGCAACCCAAAATCGAGTTGTATTAACTTAAATATGTCTTGTAAATTAAGCAGGGCTATTAAAGTCAATGAGATAGCTTTATGTGCCAACTGACAAATACCTCCGTTATACATTAGCATAATAATCTATAAATTAATACCACATACCGACATGAAGTTGGATTAAACCAAATTTTTAGTTTTAAAATATAAATAAGTTACTTTCTATTTTTAAAATGTAAAAAAATAATTTATTTATTAAAATTTATAAATTGATATATTAAAACCATATAATATTTATTTATGAATATTTATTTTTAATTACATTTTCATGTTAACTAATAAATAAAAAACATATATAATTATTTTTAATGTTATTTTATATATAATCTAATAAAATATTTAAATTACTTTTATTTTTAATTTTTTAATATTTCATTCTTTTATAAGTTTTTTTCGATTAAAACACTTACTCACAATTTTAATTTAAATATTAATGTTAAATTTTTCACATTCAATTATTTAACATAGTTTAAAAAATCATATATTTATTTTCGTATGACTTTAAAAAATATATATTTATTTATGTTTTAAGAAAAATAAATATATATTTGTTATAGTATTAAAAATAAAATATCCATGAAATAAAACTTAAATTTTTTAATTAAAAAATTACTTTAATAACATAATTAAAATATATAATAATAAAAATAACACTATAAATTAATATTATAATTTTATTTTACTATTGTAAATTTTAAAAATGTTTGTTTTATAATTTTCTTAAATTATTTTTGTTCATATAAGATATAATTTTCCTTGAACCGGTAAATCATATAACTAATAAAACAATTCAATTTATTTACGAATTCCATCATCAAACAACATGAATACAAAACACGAATATACATCATGTAAAAATTAAATATTCTTCTTTTTTCCAACACTAAATCCAAATCTTCCTTACAACTAAAGCCAGCTCTAAGTCCAGTCAGACCACAATCATCACCGTAATTATCTCCACAGTCCCTTAAACCACTGCCATTAACTCTTGAATATTCTAAACTCGTCCACACAGAATCCCAATATTCCGGACTTGTATCCACAATTTCCGTTTTTGTCCTCGCCAAGTCTTGAATTTTATTGTTCGTTTCTTCCCCTTTTTTAACACTTGCTTCTTCTTTGTCACTACCCAAAGTTCTCACCTCCATCCAACCATCTGATTCCCAATTTGCCCCTGAAGTTGTCGTCAATTTACCAATTCTATCCTTCGCAGATATAATAGCGTCTCCGTCAAAACTAACGCTCGAATTCTGCAAACGGTAATATTCTTCCCTGTCGTCGGAGTTAACCCAATCAAGCACGCAACGAGGCGATGACTCAATAACCACCGAGTTCGGCTGAATAGAATCCAAAAATGGATGTTGTAGTAGCTGATCACAGCTCCACCGTTGATTCGGGTCTCGATTGAGACACTTTCCGAGAAAATCATTACCTGCTTCTGACAAACCGGCCGGAAAGTCGGGCATCTTATCGGTAAATCCGATTCGATACAAAGTGTCAACTCCGCGATCCTCCCACGCCGAATTTCCAGTGATCATCTCGATCACCGTACATCCCAACGACCAAATATCAGACTCCGGCTTTTGAGATTCCCGGCGAACTACCTCCGGAGCCATCCACAGCGGACTTCCACGTGGTACGATCGGAGCTTCATTCTCACAACCCGAAACCTCAATTGCCGATCCGAAATCAGCGAGCTTAGCGTTAACAATCGGACTATTTTGATCCAACAGAATATTCCTTCCTTTAACGTCACAGTGAACAATGCCTTTCGAGTGTACGTACCTCAACGCTGAAACAATACACCATGTGAGTGACCGTACAGTTGTCTCATCCAACTTCCCCGCCACGTCAGAAACAGTGCCACCTGGTAGGTACTCCATGTGAAGGTTCCTAAACGTCATCGTTCCTTCATATGACTCGTCGTCGCCGAGATAATCAACAACATAAGGCGAAGAGAGCGAACGTAGAGTCCGAATTTCGTTTTCTAGAGCTAGCAATTGAGAAGAAACACAAGTCGTTTGATCAACTGACTTAACGGCAAAGACACGATGATCGTTGGATTTGTCGACGGCAAGATGGACAGTTCCGAAAGAGCCTTTTCCTAAACACTTATCTCTAATCCAAGAGACCTTCTGAGAATTATGAAGTATGTTCTTAGCTTTTCCCATGTGTTCTTTAAACTAGCAATTTATTTTTTTGCTCTCTCTTATTGTTGTGTGGTTGTGTAATGTGCTTCTTTCTTAATGTCTAAGATGGTAAGCTGGTTATATATATATATATATACACACATATACATACGTGAGTATTGTGGGTATACGAGAACCGATAGGTTAGCTAGTTCAAAGTTTTCAAGTCTTTTTGAAAATGACTTGGAACTTTACAAATGGATCATTAGAAGATAATAAAATAAAGGTTGGTTGACGTCATGGTAATTCTGATCTTGTTTTTGAGTGTATAATGTGTTTAAGTAGAAGGACATGGAGGCAGGTGGTAAAGAATGAATTTAAGATACTGAGTTTTATCCTTATCCTAATTGATCTCCTTCAATAATCTATGACCTTTTCGGTTAGACGTGGACCATTAAATAATTTTTCATAAATAATATTGCAATACTTGTTGTCTCTATCATTGAAATGGCTTAATCCATATATTCCAATATTCGGTATTTTCACATGTGGTGTACTTGTGGTAATAGTATTCATTTTGCAATATAAAATATAAAAATCTTAACTTTGGTGCTTGATGTTGTAGCCACATAAAATGGGTGGCTAAAATTTCCCAAAAAAAAATTTGTGTTTTGCATTTTAATTGATAACCTATGTAATTAATAACACATAATAATAATAAAGGAGTGTATGAATCAAATTCCATCTCATCGTAAGCCTCTAATATTTTTCTTCTTTCTTTTGGGTCATCCCACTTTAGGTATTGTGATCATAGATTCACAAGTCTCTCTAAGTCTCTATTATTGTTTAGGGTATGCCAATTTAATAGTATCGTATTAATCTTTTGATGATTTTTACTATTTAAGTTTTTAAATAATATCTTAAAAATATTCAAATTATTTATAAAAAAAAATACCTATTTGATAAAAAAAATGTGCTAAAATAATTGAAATATATTTTAGTTCTTTAAAAAAATTATTATTATTTTTTCACTTTTTTTCATTATCTTTTTTTTTTCTCACTTTCTCACTTTCTCATTATGTGTTGTGTTTAATATTTAGGTAAAGGGTAAGGTTTAATGTTTAAGATTAGTGTTTAGAATTTAAGATTTAGTATCTAGGTCATGTTTGGTTTATATTAATATAAATAATGATGATAATGATTTAGAATATTTTTATATTTGATTTAATTGTTAATCTAGAATTGAATGTAAAACATTCTAATAAATAGTAAAAATAAAATATGTTAGAATGTACTATTTTTCTCACTCATTTGTATAATACATCATTTGTGATTTCTCTTATTTTATATCATTTAAAAATAAAAATAAAACTCTTATTTTTTAATTTTATTTTATTTATAATTTTCTTTAATATTTATCATTATTTTGATTTTATTGCTCAAATTGTAGGAAATAATACACTAAAAAAATTAAAGAATAAAATTATTTTGTTAAAATTAAATATATATATATATAAATTATAAATATAAAATTTAAATAGGAAAAAGAAATTAATAATTGAGGCCTATGTATCACAATGTCATTCAGATAATTTTTTCGCTCATTGTATGTGTTTGAGAACGACGAAAACTTGTCTCTCAATATATAATGATTAAATAATAATAAACTTACATGACAGTTTATTATTATACAAAATTTAAAGTGACTAAACTCTATTAAATGAATCTAACTCTAGATAGAAAATATATAACAAAAAAATATTTTTTCTTTTATCTTTTTCTATATGCCTCTTTTTTTTTCTCTTCTTCTTCTCAATTTATCTTTCTCTTTTCTTTAGTTTTTCTTCTCAATTTTATTCTCTTTTTATACAAGGATTATACAGAAATGAAAGATAACAGAAATAAATACAAAAACAAAAAATTAAAAGTTTGAATTAGAGAAACAGAAGCGCAATGGAAAAGAGCAGAAAAAACGAAAGAAATTAATTTTCAGAATAATGAAAAAAATCAAAATTAGAGGTAATGGAAAAATTAAAAGAATGAAAAGCGGAGGAGCTTTTCTCAATCTTTCACTACTTCAAAAATGGTGAATAACTACTTATCTTAGCATACGTGACTTATTGTACCAGTATCAATTCATCACTCTTTTGAGTTTGATCACATCAAGTTTACCTCAAAAATGATTGCACACAAGTCAATATCGGAGATATCATGAGTGATGTTATCAACCATGTTTGCCTCACGATTTCTCTTTCTTTTTGGAAACCTACAGTCTAGTGTTTTATGCACTGTCCTTTGATAGTTAAAGCAAATCCCTCTGAAGTTACTTCCTAAAATTTTCTTCCTTAGGTCCCAATTTAGACCATTTACCTAGCTTGCCCTTACCCTTATTCTTATAGTGTTTGAAACTTTGACTATATTCTATCACATTAGCCTTGGGTGCTGATGAGATATAACATCTTTTAGAATAAGTCTTGTTATCTTCTTCCACTTTGAATCTTATCAGTAAGTCTTTCAAAAACATTTTTTTTTCGCCTATGCTTAAGATAGGCCTTGAACCCTATCCATGAAGGGGAAACTTTTCAATAATAGCTGTAACTTAGAAGGTTTCAATAAGTACCATCATTTCATCATACATATATGTTATGATATCTTGGATTTCACGTGTTTGACTACATACAGATTTAGAGTTCACCATCTTATAATCAAGAAAGTGATCAACCAAAAATTTCTTAGCATTGGAATTTTTAGTTTCACACCTTCTGTCCAATGATTCCCACAAGTCTTTGGTCGTCTTTTCCTTATTGTACTCATTGTACAAGGAATATGTTGGACTATTCAAAACATAATTTTGACATAGATAATCAGAATACTTTCATGCTTCAATAGCACTAGCAAACTAAAAATCTTATTCACACTCAGGTTGATATGGAGCTCCTTCTATCAAGAACCTTACTAAATTTAAGGTGGTGAGATAGAAAATCATCTTACTCCTCCATCTCTTGAAGTCTAAACCATTAAACTTCTTCGGTTTTTCTACCACAACATGGTTCATTGGAACAAAATTCGGTTACATCGGAGTTACCCTATGAGCCATAGAAGCCCTCATCATTTGGTTCACAATAAAACCATGCATGGTAGGGTCAACAATACTCACAATTGAGTTTTCAGTTTGGAATACTTGAGTTGTTATTTCAAATTACATAATCTTTTCTTTTCCTTTTCTACTTAATACACAAATAGTAAAAATCAAAAAATAAAGTTTTAGATTAAAAAAATATATTCAATAAATAAATGATTAAAATATGTGAATTTACATACATATTTATAGTTTCATTAATTATAGTGATTAAATAATTTTTTTAAAAATACAATAATTTATTTATTTATAAAATTATAATATATATATATATAATAAAAATGAAAAACAAATATAGAGTAAAGAAAATTAAGATAAGTAACACAAAATAAATAAAGAAAACAAATATACTTAACATAAAGATAAAAATATTAAAAAACATTACAATTATATAAAATAATTAATGATAACAATAATACAGAAAAATGATGGAATCAAGTAAAAATAAAGTGCAAGTAATTTAATATAAGAGCAAAATTAATAAAAAAATAATATTAAATCCATTATGAAATGAATTAATAAAGATGTAAAAATTGAACGATAATTATAATATAATTTATATTATAGAATAGATAAATATAATATATTATAAATAATGTGTTTGTCTCAAAATATTTGTTAAAAAACATTTTGTATTTATTTGTCCAAAAACTTAAAGGGATAAATTATCTTAAGATTGTAGAAATAATACACGGAAAAATAATTAAAGAATAAAATTATATATATATATATATATATATATTATAAATATAAAATTAAATAGAAAAAAAATAATAATTGAGACTTGTGAATCGTATTATCTTTAAGATAATTTTTTGTTCACCGTGAGTGTTTGAGAATAACAAAAACTTATCTCTCACGATACAATAATAAACTTACACCATAGTTTATTATTTCACAAATTTTAAATATCTGAACTCTATTAAAGGAACCTAACTCTAGATAGAAAATATACAACAAAATTTTATTTTTTTACCTTTTCTTTTTCTCTTTCTTCTCAATTTTTTTTCTCTTTTTATAGAATAATTATATAGAAATGAAAGATAACAAAAATAAACATAGAAACAAAAAATTAAAAGCTTGAAGTAAGGAAATGGAAGAGCATCAAAACAGAGCAGAGAAATGAAAGAAATTAATTTTCAGATAAATAGAAGACATCAAAATCGGAGGTAACGAAAAAATTAAAAGAAAGAGAAGATAAAGAGAAATGAAACTGAAAATTAAAATTAAAATTTTTTATTCAAGATTTTTTAATACAAATAAATATAGTAATATCAATATTATTCACACATAGAATTTACGTGATTCAGTAATTTGTTTAGGTCCACAAGAGACAACAAATATTATTAAACCGAGTAGAAAATATACAAGATACAAATGTAGATTTTCTCACTAATAATATCTAAGTGTTTTCCTAAATTCATAGAAAACTCTCACTTTTACTTATATATTTTCTATCTTTGAGTTTGTCTATGCTCTCTCTTATTTTTTTTCCTAATTTTTGTCTCATTCTTTAATGCATGGACTCCTCCATATTTATAGATGAAACAATGCTTATTTTTCCTAAATTATGTTATAATTTAAACCACAAATTAGGTCACTAATTTTCTTAAATTATAACACAAATTATACTACGATCATTAATTTGTTGATTTAGAATTAATATTCAACAATATTTAGAGGTGAAGAGTACACCCGCAACATCCCAATTCTTAATAAATTAAATTTTAATATAATATTTATAAAAATTTACATAAAATAAAAATGTCATAACAAATTTTAAATTTTTATACTTTTAACTTAAATATATTAAAAAAATTAATAATTTAAACATATTTTATTAAAACTAAATACATATAACATTTTTTATCAATTAAAAATAATTAATAATATTTTTTATTATATATATAATATTATTCTTAAATATAAATCTTAAATCTAATAAGTAGATAAAAAATAAGTTATAGAATAAAAATATTCTAGAATTTTTTGTATTTTTTCTTGGTAATATATCTCTCTAATCTTTCCGTTTTATGTTTATCCAATTGGTAAATCACCTAATTTTTTTGTTGAAGAGTAATATTATCTATTTGAAATATACTTGTCGGTCAAGGGAAATTGAATGTAGGGATCGGGGAAACAAGATTATTAGTGGTTGGTTACAATTAAACAAGACCTTAACCTTACGATTTGTGTGACTTTATTTTAAACTATTTATAATTATTTATTTGGATTGAAAATATTATTTTTTATCTTATAAATGATAATAATATGGGGAAAACGTGGCAGTATTATTTTGATATTTGATGAGTTTCAAGAGTTAAAGTTAAATGAGAAAAAATTGTTACAAGTAATAAGTATGCATGAAATGCAACCACGTGGAACAGAAAGAGACAGAGTAGATTTGGGGTCTGTAACATGTCGAAATATGGTAGGTCCACGTATGAGAAATGAAGCTGAATTAGAATTACAAGCAAGAATGATACCCACGTTTGCTTAATAGAAGCAACGAGATAAATACGAGAATGGGGTTTCTTATGCGAGAGTGTTTTTGTGGAAGAACTCCGTTGACGTGTGTCACCAGCTACCATTTGACTTTTTCTTTCTCCTAAAACCTTATTTCACTAGTAGGATATTAAATGATAATTATATTAATTTTTAAATATATAAATATTTTAAACAATAATATATCAAAGTAACACCTAATTGTATAATAATATTTTAAAAAATATATAAAAATAACACATTTTTATAATTAAGATTATTTTTAAAAGATAAATAAAATAAAATTATAATGATTAGAGTTTATTAAATCAAGATAAACGAGGGTGATCAATTGTTTGTTTTAACGGTAAGATTTATACATTTTTTCATTTCGTTTCGTTTAATATAATATTTAAAAATTTGAACATATAATTTGAAACGAAAAAATATTGTTTAATAAAAAAATTATTGCTAAATGAATTTGATCAAATTTTAATTATATATTAATTATTTTATAAATGGATTTTACTTTCTTTAACTACAAATAAATTCAACTCTATATGATTTAATTAATATAATTAAAGTTGTAACATGTTTAATTATCATTAAGTGTAATTTCATTTCATATATGTTTAGTATAAAATGAATTGTAGCCCATATAAATATTACTAATTAAGTTAATGATTTTTTTTCAGTAACTTGATTCCCCTAATAAAATTTACAATTAAATTTTTACATAAAAGTACAAAACTTATATTTCCAAATATTATAAAAATAATTATTATATTTTAATTTCTATATAATTTACTTAATTATATGATTTTATTTTAAAAACCTTAAAAAAGATAATTTTTTTAGCATGCAAACATATATAAAAAAATGTGCATTACTTATAAGATCAAAACGAAACTCTATTGATGACAATTAAGCTTACTTATTATTACATTAACAAGATATAAAGTAAAATAAATATTTTTATCCTAATTCCAAAACGATATAAGTAAACATAATAAAAAATAATTTAATTTCGATTCTTCATCTTCTCAATTTTCAACTTATTTTAATTTTATTTTCAAATTTTATTACGAATTAATAAACATACAATAAATATGTAAAGAATGTGTTACTCTAAAAAAATGATTTTGATCAAATTTTATGATATTTTAAAAAATTTATATTTTAAAAAAATTTAGAATGAGAGCTATATATTACATGTGATTATAAACCAATATTATTTGTTTTTTTCTTTCTTTTTACTATTTGTTTATCTAACAAATTGGCAAAAACTAGTTGAATGACATAACGTTCAAATACATGAAAAGGACAATGGCAAACAGACAGCATCCACCGAATTCATGATATTGCATGTAAAAGACGAAAAACAACTAGCTAACATTAAGGTATTAGTTTTGTCCTATCAACAGATTACTCTCTCCTAACTCTCCTAACTCTCCTAACTCCCTTTCATTAATATAATATAATATAATATAATATAATAAATAACTGAAAATGAAAAACCTCCTCTCATGGTTCATTAATTCTAAGTAAGTGATCGCCAAAATAAAGGTTTCTTCCGATTCTTCTATTTAAAACATAGGAAGAGTGAAAATTTGACTTTTTTTTTTTTGTTATAAATTAAATATATTAATCATCTTATTTAAAATTTGTATATTATAGTACTTTACTAATTAACAAAGAGTATATTTCACTTTAAAACACTTTAATTATATAAAAAAATTGATTAAAATGTACCAAAACATGACTAAAATTTACCACTTTTTAAGTATTAAGATGACTCTAATGTATAAATTTTAAAGTGACTAATATATCTATTTTATAAAAACAAAATATCTTTAACACTTTTCCCATGAAATTAACATCATATATATGTATATATATATTTTAAATAGAATTATTAAACATATGTCAAGAAAAAAAAATTATTAGTTCACATATTTACAAAATGACTCCTTGGAAAAGTTATACGAGCAAAATTTATATATTTTTAATGGTTATAACTTATTATACTATTTTATTTTAACTATTAAGATTTATAAAATCAATAGAAAGAAAATCACTCAATTTTAATTGAATGATTGAGATAGAATAATGTAATAAATTATATAATATATTATAACAATTGATATATACGTGTGAGAGAGAGAGATAGAGATAAATGTCATCTAAATTTGTTATCTTTAAAAAAAATACACTTTAAACTCATAATTATTAAATATAATTACACAAGTATACTAACTTTACAAAAATAGTTATAAAAATTAATTTTGTAAAGTTAATAGATTTGTATTGTAAACATTCTTGTAAAAATAACGAACTTGTTATATTTCACTTTTTTATAAAGTTAATGAATTTTATTATACTTTTTAGAATTATAATATTCCACTTAATATAACGGAATTAAAATATACTTTCTCCAAAGATAATGAATTTAAATTATTATTTTTCGTATAAGTGATAATGTTTTACATGTTTCTAATTTGAAAAAAATAACTAAAGATCACCTTTTAATTTACATGCTTGTAATATTAATCTCTTTTAAATCAAACTTTTCTTCGCCAAAAAAAGAATCAAACTTTTCCTTGGGTGGAAATAAGTGTGTAAAGTTGGAATACTTGGTTGAGAATTCTAGTGGAATTGTAGATGATGATGTTCCTGTTGGAAATTATTGGTTCCTTAATTTAAGGAGCAAATTAAGGAGCAAAACATGGAGCAAAACATGAAACAAAACAAGGAGTAAAACATGGAGCAAAACATGGAACAAAACAAGGAGTAAAACATGGAGCTTAATTCAAGGAGCAATTCAAGGAACCATTAATTTAAGGAGTAATTCAAGGAGTGAATTTTCCTATAAATAGATGTGTAATTGTAATGAATTTACCATCCAAAAGTGTTCATTCCAATTGAGAGAAAAGCTTAGAGAGAAAAGCTTTTGTGAGAGAAAATTGAGAGTAATTTTCTTGGGTGTAATTGGGTTGTGAGTTGTGAGTGTTGTAAACACCTTGTGTAATTTCTCCCCTTTCAGTAAAAAGATCTGCAGCAGGTCCGGAGACGTAAGCAAGATTGGCCGAACTCCGTTATCAAATTTGTGTGTTATTTTTCTATTCTTGCTTTCTCATAAATCTGGCTTATCGGAAATTTGCGTAATTTCCCAACAACTGGTATCAGAGCTATTGGTGGTGATTTCTATCAATTTTCTGCAAGGTTACTATTTACGTGAATAGTGAATTACGTGAATAGTGACATTTTGTCGACGATATTTGTTCGTTGACGTAGGTGTTCTAATACACGGTGGTTTACAGAAATAGTCAGAAACGATCCAGAGGAAGTCAGATTTTAGTGGGAGCAATGGCCGCAGATGAAGGAAGGGTGAAACTCGAGAAATTCGATGGCACAGATTTTGGGTTTTGGAAAATGCAGATAGAGGATTATCTGTATCAAAGAAATCTATATCAACCTCTCTCAGGGAAGAAACCAGAAGCTATGAAGGAAGAAGATTGGAATCTTCTAGACAGACAAGCCCTCGGAGTTATTCGATTGACGCTATCCCGTAATGTTGCCTTCAACATAGCAAAGGAAAAGACCACGGCGGGTCTTATGGCAGCTCTCTCCAATATGTATGAGAAGCCATCAGCCTCAAACAAAGTGCACTTGATGAGGCGTTTGTTCAATTTGCGGATGAATGAAGGCGCATCGGTAGCTCAACATCTCAATGAACTCAACACAGTCACAACCCAGTTGAGTTCAGTGGAAATTGAATTCGATGAAGAAGTACGAGCATTGATACTTTTGTCTTCTTTACCAGAAAGTTGGAATGCTACTGTCACGGCTGTGAGTAGCTCGTCAGGAAGCAATAAGTTAAAATTTGACGATGTTCGTGATCTGGTTCTCAGTGAAGAGATCCGACGTAGAGAGGTAGGTGAATCGTCAACTTCTTCAGTTTTGCATACAGAGTCAAGAGGAAGAAATTCAACCAAAGGGAATGGACGTGGTAGAACAGACTACCGAGGTAGATCAAAGGACAGGAGGTCCAAATCCAGGAATCCTAATAATTCCCATAGCTCGAAGACCATCGAGTGTTGGAATTGTGGAAGAACCGGGCACTACAAAAATCAGTGCAAAAGTGCACCGAAGGACAAACAAGTGAAGGCAGAGGCAAATGTTACTTCCACCTCAGGAGGAGACGATGCATTGATATGCTCTTTGGAGAGCAAGGAAGAATCTTGGGTGTTAGACTCTGGAGCATCGTTCCATGCTACTTCACAAAAAGAATTCTTCGAGAAATATGTCCCCGGAAACCTTGGAAAGGTATATCTTGGTGATGATCAACCATGTGCTATTATTGGCAAAGGTGTAGTGAAGATTAAGTTGAACGGATCTGTTTGGGAGCTGAAGGATGTCAGGCATATTCCCGATCTAAGAAGGAACTTAATCTCAGTCGGGCAGTTGGCCAGTGAAGGCTACACTACGATCTTCCATGGTGATGATTGGAA